>JBAKBP010005079.1:0-126553 GCA_037953745.1 Lithodes maja | reverse complement strand
CTGTCCTCGCGAGGAAGGGAGGATTCAGAAGGATGGATTTCGGGAGGTCGTGCTTGCAGCTGCGTGTTGTCTATGAGTGAGTGGATGGAACGGCGAGTGATATGAGTATGGATGTGCTTCCGGAAGTTGGTTTGGGGTGGGCAGGGAGGGAGAGAAGACAGTATTTTTTTTTTTTTTTTTTTTTTTTCTATATTCCAACTTACTTCCTCTCGGGCATAGGCTGAGAGCCTTAACATTCACCGCTTTACAATGAACAGTGAAGCCCGTGAGGTCTTGTTCCAGTCTAGGGAGTGAGACATGTGAAGCACGTAGAGTACAACGAGCACCTGCCATCTTGCCTTCACATGAGGCACGGTGCTCACTCATGGCCCGAAACGACCCCATCTCTGAAGCCATCTCGTTCCCGTGCTTCACTGTCTCACCCTCTACACTCGGACTCTCACACTTACACACACACAACGCCACCTGTTGAGCAGATAACTCACCAGGCATTGCACCCCTATAGCATATTTTGAATATGGGAATATTCATACAGTGCTATTTAATCAGGGAACAATGAGGGTATTTTATTGACGTTTCGGTGGGCTTTGTGGTAATGCACTGATACTAGGTACAGCACAAATTCCATCCCAATAATATCTTCCCATTGATACATCGGGATTTGAACCCGGGACCTTTGGATTACCAGGCCAGTGGCAAGACCACTCAACCACACATTTGGGTGTGATAGCGTGTGCTGGGTGTTGTTTTGATATTTCTTGGTGTCTGTGGGTGTGTTGCCTTGTAGTGTAGTGGGTGGTCTTGATTCGTGGAGGCTGCTGCCAGGAATTGTGTGCCTCTCATGTCTAGATGATCTTTGACTTTGAGGACTTTGGTTTCTTGATGTAGGTCCTGGAGTGGCGGCGTCTACGCCGTGGGACCACCTCCCGGAACTGCCGACCATGGATGGCTGCCGATCCTCCCGTCCGGGGACAAGATCACCGACAGTGGAGGACAGCAGGCTGCCGACCGTGGGGAGCAGTTTCCGGGAGCCAAACCGCCACAACTATCCCCTGCCCCCTCCCTGGGGGCACGCGTCCTTGGAGCGGCTGCGGTCGCGCAGGGCAATTCTCCTACATAGTTTGGTGGTTGTTGTTGTTGTTGTTCCCCAAGCTGCCTGGCCGAACAGCTCCAAGGCCCCGAGCAAGGCCAAGGCCATAACAGAGCGCCCCCACAGAACTCTCCCAGCCGACCACAATAAAGCTTTGAGTGACCGAAGCCACTCCATGGCGGGGAGCTGAGGAGGGAGCGGAAACGCCCGGGAAACCAAAGCTCCACCCAGGGCCCTGTGCCCCTCAGCAATTATGAAGAGAAAGTTGAGGGGCAAAGGAAAAATGTGACGCTTTGGCTTCCAATCTTGGTAGATTGGGAGGTCAATCCACGGAAGAGACGCCGTCACTTGAGATCTAGAAAATATATAAGTAAAAGGAACAGTCAGAGTAAGCTATGGGTATGGCAGAGAGTGCTCAGTTCTCACTCTGATAGACCAGCCCATCACCATAGTTTGGTGGTTATATATTATAATGTAAAACTTGTAAAATAAACAAACCAAAACAGGGATGACACAATATGAAGATAAAAAACTTAATCAAAATCTATATCTATCTATCTACTCACGCACATGCCCCATTTTTTCTATTTTTTTTTCTTTCTTGGGGGTGGCCAACTCGAGACAGAGCCCGAATAAAAAAAAAAAACAAAAAAAACACACACACAAAAACAAAACACAAATTTACACACATCTAGGTCACCCAGGAGAAGACCCAGAGACCAGGGTCACCAAGGGCACTGCAGCACTCCCCCAGCCCCCAACCTCCCGGAGAAGTTCACGGTATCAGCAGGCAGACATGCAGCGAAGCCCTACCACCACAAGCCTCTTAATATGAACATGATTAGATTAATATCCAGTATTCGAGAATGGATAATAAGTCGTAGGCGTGTGCATAAACCTTTAACTGTCTTGGTGGTGTAATGGTTAAGGTGTCTAAAAATCTGTGTGTGATAACCCGGGTTCGAATCCTGGTGCATCACATATATACTGTAATTTCATTAATTTCATTGGAGGTGTTTGGTGTTGTGGTGAAATTAATAAAAAATAGATTGCAGGCTCGCTATCGCTTGCCAGGAATAATTGATACCTGAATGGCACGATAGGTTTTAAAATTGCTAGAAATGGGGCGAAAGTTCTTAAAATCGCCAACTAATGGGCCCTCACGATCTTATTCTGCAAAACAAGGACATTGATGTTATAACTTATTTTGATAGTTAGTTCCAACAAAATTTATATCATCACCAACCCACCAATTAACTTTAGTATGCTGTATATATGTTAATGCGGTTTTATCAAGTTTATAGTGTTCGAGCGCTCGCGAATTCATTTTGAAGATTGAGCGCTCTTTTAAAATAAGTAAAATGATGATGATGATTAGTATTATTAAATAAACCTAATTAATGGAAACAGATTCACTTGCGCATGTAGTGTTGTACACCCTATGTGGTGGTTTTGTGTTTTATTATTTCAAATTTTATTTTACTAAAGCGTTATTGCCACATAGCGATTTTGATAAGTTCTTTTGTCAATATGTTGTGACGTCCCTGTTTTGGTTTGTTTATTTTGCAAGTTTTACATTATAATGAAATCAATGAAACTAATGAATACATGTGGTAGGCCTACTCGAATGATTCCAACCTAGGATACTCCCACTAAAATTTCGCACACTAACCATTACGATGATTACCATATCGACAGTTATATTTGACAGGCATTCTTGCGCTCATATATAGACTCACTCTCTCTCTCTCTCTCTCTCTCACTCACTCTCTCTCTCACCAAATAAACCAAAATACTGCACCATTTTAAAGATCTCTCTACAAATATGACAGGCCAACTCTCTCTCTATCTCCCACACTCTCGCTCTCTCATTCTCTCCAAATTAACCAAAATACTGCACCGTTTTATAGATCTGTCCACAAATATGACAGGCCAACTCTCTCACACTTTTTTTCTCTCTCTTCAAATAAACAAAAATATTGCACCTTTTTAAAGATCAGGCCACAAATATGACAGGCCAACTCTCTCTTCTCTCTCTACTTTACTGCCCTATTATTCCACTATAAACTGTCCCTGTGTAGTAGTATTAAGGCTGTACCACCTAGTTGGAACCGAAAGGTCTGTGTGGGCTGAGTATCTGTGTAACTCTATCTCTCTCTCTCCTCAATAACCAAAATACTGCACCGTTTTATCCCTTCCTACCCGGGCTGCCTTAGGTAAGGACAGCTCGGCAGAAGGGCAGCTACCCGGGCGTCCCTACCTAAGGTATGTGCTTTAAAGCGTGCTTTTAAATTTAGCGCGGGCAAATTTTACTTGGCGTGTGCGATCGTAGCGCCACCAAGCCTCAACTACCACTCTTATCAGTTCCTACGTTGCCGCCATTGCGAGCTACAGGAAAAAAATGAATTCCGACGCGTCCGATACTGTGCAATCTCCCGCGCGTCCCAGTGCTAACCCGCTTGCAACATCTACGCCTCTGCCAACCGAGAAGAAAAAGAAACTAAGGAAAGTGAAACGTTTGCTAAGTGAGAGTGCAATACACCGTGAACTTTTCAACCCGGATTTGAGCAGTGGTGAAAGCTCTGTGGACAAAAACCTCTATATTCAGAGTAGAAGTGGAAGCGAAGTTGACGATTTTGTGGGATTTGGTGATGATGACAATGTGGATTTATTTGAGGGGGATGATAGTAGTGATGATCCTGATGTGGAAGTGGTGGAGAAAGGTGCTATTGAAGTACCAAGTGTGCTAGAGCCAACCCCTTCGCCTAGTTTCGTAGGTCAGGGTAGGCCTAGCCCTAGCCCTACCCCAGGACCTTCCCCTTTGCCTGCCCGTACGCCCTTGAAAGTGGGTAAATACTTCTATAAACAGTCTTTAGTGAAAAGTGCAGCCAAGAAAGCACGCAGGGAAGCAGTAAAAGTGAGGGAAGGCGTAGATAGTGATAGTGACGCCGACCCAGGCCTAGCAACCACCCGCTTTCCTTTGTCCCGACGCCTTGACCCGGGACGCCGGGAGGGCCACCCACAGCCCTCGGCTTCATCTGTCCCTCAGGATGACCATAGGGCCTCTACAAGTGCGTCATTGGCCTCCCACAGTGTGCCACCACAGGCCCCGCATCGTAGGTCATTATTTCCTGCGGAAAAGTCCACGGCTAGCCGCAAAAGGAGCCCAACTCCCGAGGCCAAGGCTTCCATTGCTCAACCTCTCGCAGCCCCACGCCGCCGACGCCCGGTCTATTCTTCACCTGAGTTGTCTCCTGAAGAGGATGCTGACGACTCCAACATTGTCCCAGATGACCTGACGTCGCCTGAGGAAGAGGAAGAGGAAGTCCCGACAAGAAGAGTAAAAGGGCGAGGTCGTGGACGTGGTCAGCCTGCCGACCCCGCTGCCCCTGGGCCTGGGCGTGGGCGTGCAGGGCGTCCGCCTGGGCGTCCGCGTGGCCAAGGGCGTGTGCCAGGGCATCCAGGACGTGTGCCTGCTGCAGCTGCACGTCCTCGTCCTCGAGCAGCTGACATGTTTGTGTGGACAGATGGGGCGGATTTTGAGCCAAATTGTCCTGCCTTTGACAAGGTACAACAGGGTTCCGGGGTGTCACCAGCATATCCCTGTGGCCCAAATGCCACCCCCAGTGAACTTTTCTGTGGCTTCTACGACAATGAAGTCATGGAATACCTTGTCAAAGAGACAAATAACCACCAGGCTATCTGTTCAAACTTTCTTGGGAGGAATACCAGTGCCAAGATGGTGGCATGGAGAGCTCTCACTGTGGCAGAATTATATGTGTTCTTGGCACTCACAATGCTGATGACCCACATAAAGAAGCACGTTCTGGCCGACTACTGGATAACTGGCGACCTCGCAACGACTCCAGCATTTGGCAAATACATGTCAAGGGATAGGTACTTCGACATCCTCTCATATTTCCACCTGACAAATAACATGCATGTCCACGAGCCCGACACACTCTGGAAGATCAGGCAACTGTATGACATGATACGTCATCGGTTTTCCACCTACCTGATTCCTTTTCAGAAGCTGTGCATCGACGAGTCTCTGGTCCTGTTCCGTGGTAGGCTGCACTTCCGACAGTATATCCCGTCCAAGAGACACCGCTTCGGCATCAAGCTCTTCGTCCTCTGCGACTGCAAGACGGGATATGTGCTCGACTTTATAGTCTACAGCGGCAAGGGTGGTGAAGTGCAGATTGACCCCCTCATTGGTTTTGGCAGCGCTGTGGTAAAGAGGATGATGGAGAGGTACTTCCATGACAACCACATCCTTTATACCGACAATTATTACACGTCGCCTATCCTCGCCAAGTACAGTAAAAGTCCTTTAATCCGACGACCGATGATTCGAATCTCCCAATAGTCCGAATTTTTCAATTTGAGGCCAAATCCGAATTCACCCGATGGTCCGAATTTCAAGAAGTCCCAAAGTCCCCCTTTTGAGGCATTAGTCCACTCAAATGACACATAATGGAGCACACACACATCATATGTTCATGAATTCACTTTAAAAGTTTACCATTGTCATTGTAGCCTATTACCTACTTCAAAACATTCAGATTAATGGTCAAAGGAAGCTACTGATATAAACGTAAACACCACATCGTCTGCTAGAGCGTTTGTTTTGCTCTTGAACGCATTCTTGGGACGCTCCGATGCGCTACTGGCTTGCACCGCATCGTCTGCAAGCGCATTCAGTCTTGCGCTTGAAAACGCACCTTTGGACGTTCCGATACGCTACTATTTATAGTTCAGTGATCGGAGCGTCCCAAGGGTGCTTTCAAGAGCAAGACAAACTCGCTAGTAGACGATGCGGACATGTGACAATAAGAAGAAGAAGGTGATTACGTTTATATCAGCAGATTCCTTTGACCATTAATCTGAATGTTTTGAAATAGGTAATAGGCTACAATGACAATGGTAAACTTTTGAAGTGATTTCATGAACATATGAGCCAATTATGTGTGCACCATTGTGTCATTTAGGTGGCCTAATGCCTCAATGTTTTCGTCAGGCCACAGGTTCATAGGGGTAGAGTCCGATAATCCGAAAAATCCACTAATCCGAACGAGGGCCGGTCCGCTGCCCTTCGGATTAACAGAAGTTTACTGTACCTCCATGACCGCAAGACCGGAACTGTCGGCTCAGTGAAGGGGAAGAGGAAGGGCATGCCAGCCTACCCAACCAAGACTAAGAAATTCCCGGTGCGACCGAAGCCGCTCCAAGGACCCGTGCCCCCAAGGAGGGGGCAGGGGATGGTTGTGACGGTTTGGCTCCCGAAACTGCTCCCCGCGGCCGGCATCCGGTTTTCCTCCACTGGTCGTTGATTTTGTCTTCGGCCGTGGAGGGTCGGCAGCCATCCGCGGTTGGCAGCCTCGGGAGGTGGCCCCACGGCGTAGACGCCGTCACATCAGGACATCCCTCAACTCACCATAAACAACACACCCCTAACACATACACACACACCCAAAATCCTAGGAGTAACATATGATACTCATATGACATTCAAACAGCACACCACAAACATTGAAAAGAAACTGACACCCAGACTTAACGCCCTCAGGTCACTTGCTCACACAAAATTTGGACACAACAAAGAAACTACCACCACAGTATATAAACAATACATAAGATCAGTGATGGAATACGCAAGCCCAGCCTGGGCTTCTAACCTAGCTGAAACACATCATAAGACCTTACAGACTATTCAAAACAAAGCCCTGAAGATCATTACAGGCTGCACAGCTACTGCACCCACAGATCACCTACATCAAGAAACGAAAATCCTCAAAGTCAAAGACCATCTGGACATGAGAGGCACTCAATTCCTGGCAGCAGCCTCCACGAACCAAGACCACCCACTAAACTACATGGCAACACACCCACAGACACCAAGAAATATCAAAACAACACCCAGCACACACTATCACACACAATTATTGTCCTCTCTCCCTCCCTGCCCACCCCGAACCAACTTCCAGAAGCACATCCATACTCATATCTGTCACCGATCCATCCACTCACTCACAGACAACATGCAGCTGCATGCACGACCTCCCGAAATCCATCCTTCCGAATCCTCCCTTCCTCGCGAGGACAGAGTCCACCTGGCCAGGCTGAGATGCGGACACCATCCAGCTCTCCTGAGCTATCAGAAGAGACTGGATGACTCCGTTGTCGACGCCTGCCCGGGATGTAACACAGCACCCCATACCATTAAACACATCATAGAAGACTGCATTTCACACAACCACTTACGCCAACAACACAATCTACACTCAATGAGAGCTCTGTGGGAAAGCCCGATCGTGGCCATGGCCTTCCTCAGGGACTCGGGGATGTTCGGCCAGGCAGCTTAGGGAACAACAACAACAACAACCAAGACTAAGAAGACGGACATCTTCCATAAGAAGAGTGGCCCCATCCTCTCCATCCACTGGCATGACCAGCGCAAGGTCAACCTCCTCACCACATGCCACAAAGCAGAGATGGTCGCCACAGGGAAGGTGGACCGAAGGACGAAGAACCCTATCACGAAACCAGCTGCTGTCCTGGACTATAATGTCAACATGCGCCTCGTCGACAAGTCTGACATGCAGATGGGCTTCATAGACTGCCTGCGAACATCTTGCAGGTGGTACAAGAAGTTTGTCCTGCATACAGTAGATATGTCTGTCCTCAACGCGTACAACATCTACCGTTTGAGGACTCCAGTCATGAAGTACAAGAGCCTGTGGACCTTCCAAAAGCAGCTGATACTTGAGCTCCTGGGTAAACATGCGGGTACACCAGGGAGGCCACTACAAGGACCAGGCATGCTGGACAGAACAGGGTGTGCCGAGTTCTTCAGAAAGCACCAGCTCGTCGCCCTTCCTTTCCAGGGTCCTAACAGCAGAATAAGAATGCAGAAGAGGTGCTATGTGTGCAGCCACACAACTCGACGACCCCGCAAACCCACAAAAAGCACTTGGCAATGCCTCGAGTGTCAGGTGGGACTGTGTGCTGGCACCTGCTTCAATGATTTCCACACTATGACAAACTATTGAAGTGTAAGTGACAGTGATAGTGACACTCAATAATAATAATAATAATATAACTAAGTATAAGTGAAAGAGACACACATAAGTAATAATAAGTGCCTTCAGAACAATATGAACAAGTGAAAGTGACACTAAAATATATATTTAGTAGTAGCCTCTACGTTCCAACGTAGAGCTATATACTTATCGTATAATTTTGCTCCGCTCTAGAGCGGGCAATTATCGAAATCACTAGCGCGATAAAACGATAACATCTAGAGTAGCACCTTACTCTCTCTACTAGGTACGTTGTACATACTTTGGAGGCCACTATTTGAAAAGGAAAATAAGAAAATATTGATGAGAAAGAAGAGAAAATTACAGGATTTTAGGCCATCCTATCTGGCTTCTTCAGCCGTCTTGACGGATCCACCCCACTACCCGACAGGGTTCATTGGGCATTCCTTTTCGCGCTACTCAAGCCTTCACACTCGCTGTTTTCTATGCGCCCGATTTTTGTGCTTCCACTCCTGTCGCCTACCCTTTGGGTGAGTTGTGGGCCTTATTTATGGTCCCTAAGGTTCTTAGACAGATGATCTGTGATGTAGGCACGCTTCAAATGGGCTCTTAGGTGTGTTACTTTGAGTATGGCGTCGAAACTAGTTGGTCACGCTTCTGCGCATGCGTCTCCCTTCGGCGAGTGTTATTATTTTAGGCCTTTGCCTGTTTTTATCATCATTTTCACTTGCGGTGGCTTAGTTTTGTATACCTGGTAGGTTCTTTTACGCTTTGTGCTTATTTTCTGCTTTCATTGCGTGGTTTTTGCGAAAAGTTAGGCTAACTTGTGCACTTTCGTTTGTGATGAAGGGGGCATAGCCCCCCTTGCCTTGACAGGTTATTTTGGCCTTTTGTTTTGCTTACCTTCACATGAATGTTTCGCGTTGGAGTGTGCCCTGTGTTTTTTGTTTATCTGCCACTCACCCACGGCTAGGCCCCCTGTTAATAGCCTAACTTTTAGTTGGAGGGGGGCGCCAGGGCTAGGCCTCATGTTCCTAGCCTCACTTTTTAGGAGGGGGAGATGGGACTTTTGGTAGACCGTCATTATTGCCTCGTCGCTCTTGCTTGCCGATCTATGGTTTTACTAAACCACCTTAGGCTCGCAGGGGTATGACGCTTTGGTTTTCCTAAACCTTCTGTGGGGCACCCTTTTTTCGTCTGACGCTCGCTCCCGCGCTGTCTCTCCCTTTTTTGTTGGCGCTCCCCTCGGCCTTGAGTTCATGAGACACAGTCTTCCCCTTAATTGAACTCCCTCATACATTGAGGTCCCCGCGGCACGGTCTTCACCTCCTTTGAGCTCTATGGTGCCATGAACTGTCGTCCCTTCCACCCTTTTTGGTGACGCGGGTCTCTGAGAAGGGCTCCGCGCCCGATCCGCCCTGCAGCGTGGACAAATCCCGCTCCAGGTCGGTCCTATGCTTCCGACATGTTCTCTTTTTTGGCTGCTGTGGTCGGGTCCCTCTGGACCCGCTCCGCCCTAGGATGGTACTATCCGTCTCTAGGTCGGTCCTCTGCATCGCACTGTTTTATTTTTGCTCATGCAAGCTCCCCTGCCAGCTGTCCTGCTGTGCACTTGGGTTGAGCCTTTTGGTTGGTCTTTACCTCCATCTCCCTTTCCGCTCGAGGGCGGACAAATCCGCTCTGGAGCAGACATCTCCGCTCTGGTGCAGGCATCTCCGCTCTGCAGCGATGTCTATTCCGCTCTGGACAGGTCCCCCTTGGGCTCCTTCTTCACTTTGGCTTCCACACTGGGTCTCTCCTCTACCTGTTCCGCTCTGGAGCGGACACCAGTCCCGCTCCTGGTCGCTCCTAGGCCTTCCCTCCTGCTGCCCTAGCCCTCCTGTTTTCACCTGGTTCTACTCTACGATTGTTCCGCTCTGGAGCGGGCGCCAGTCCTGCTCCAGGTCGGTCCTAGGCCTTGCCTTCTGATGCCCTGGCTCTCTTGTTCGCTGTGCGCTTGCCTTTCTCCTTTGCCTAGACTGCCATTGTCATGCATGAATGCCCCGCTCTGGAGCGGGAGGTTGTAGTCCGCTCTGGAGCGGGTCTGTCTGCTCCGCTCTGGGGCAGACTTTCCCGCTCTAGAGTGGACTTTCCCGCTCTAGAGCGGACTTGCCCTCTCGGCCCTGGCACTATTTGTTGGCCAATATTGCCTTGTTTGTACTTGGGGTTTGTCGGTTATTGTGTCTCATAACCTTCTCCTTTACATCAGGCTGTGTTCCCGCTCTGCACTGCTGGGTCCCTTGGCCTGCCATCTCCTCTTCGGTCCCTTCACCCTCAGGTACCCTTTCCGTTCTTCTATGGCTATCATGCTTTATGTCAGGGTGTTTGAACCTGCACCTTGGTCTTTTCTGACCTGGGTTTTTGGGGTTCTTCAGACTGTTGCTGCTTATGATGTATGCATGGCCCTCCCACATGGGGGGTCCGTCTCCGTCCTTCTCCACATGGGGGGGGGGGGTTATTACTTTTATGTACCTATCATAATGCATGGTATCTTTTGTGTTTTTTGCGCATACTGTCATACCTTCCTTCAATTTCTGCATCTTCTTTCTCTGAGCTTCGTCTGGGACGGATGTCGCTCCCTGCCTGCGCGCGCCATGGGTGTGCCCGTCCGGCTATGGGAGCTGGCATACTGGGTGCCCCACCCATGCTGCGTGCTACTGCCGTCATGGCTTCGCCCCCAGATGGTGTGGCCCGTGTCTCGTCCACGTTATGACGATTGAGTCTCGCCCTACTTCGCCGGATGCTGAGACGGCACGGGTCGACCTCACCGCTGCATGGTCGGGCGTGGCTCGGTCTGTTCAGGACCTTTTACACCGGGTCCCCCGCTTCATGGACGAAGGGGTTCGCGCCTTGCTGAACCTTCCTCTGGTGTCTCCGCGCCCTGTGGTCCCCGCTTCGCACGTCCCTCAGTCTGGTGTGTCTCCGTTATCGGCGGACACAGCGGGGTCGATGCGGCACCGCTCGGCTTCTCCACGTCGCCGGAAGTCTTCGACGTCCCGCCGCCCTGCAGCTTCTGACCCCACGTCTCTGGGCTCGACGACTTTTCGCCCTCAGATGGCGATGCTTCCCCCGGTCCGTGTTCCTGCTGGTGTTTCGGCCTTCTCACCTGGTCGTCGTACCACCCATGGGCTGCTCAGGGAGATTGGGGCGTCGCAGGCCGCCGGACATCTCCCGTCGGCTCCTCCGCCATCGTTGCCGTTGGCTCTGCTACCACCGTTCCCGCCTACTCCACCTCCTAAGAAGGCGGGGGCTCTGTTTGCTTCGTCCTCTCCTCTTCTTGTCCGCGATGGTCTCCCGGCTTCTCCTGGCTTTGTCGGGCCTGACGTTCCGTGTGGCCTGCCTTCTCCTGCTCGGAAGAGTGGACCCGTCCCTCTGGCGGTGCAAGGCGGTTGTGTGGCGGTTTTAGGGTCTGCTCAGGTGGGGGCTGCCTGTGACCTCGTGGAACTGGGTGGCGGGTACGATGCCGTAGTGGTTGAGGACTCGCCACGGGAGTCTTTCTCCTCTACTCCGTCGCCTCGTCGGTCGCCCGGCCGTCGGAACCGTCGCCGGACCATCTCTTCATCTTCCTCATCACCGACCGAAGACCCTGGATGGGTCCTTCCTATTCGGGCCCTCCAGAAGGCCCAGGTTAGGGCTGAGGGGGCTAACGCTGCACGGTTTGCCTCCCTGCACGGGATGCTTGCACTGATGGTGGGAGGCTGGGAGCGTCCTCCTCCCATTCCTTCTGTGCTTCACCCTTGCGTTTTGGTTGTTCGACACTGTTGCCTCCTAGGCTTGCTCTTGCTTGCCTGTCTCCGGGTTTCCTCAACCTTCTTGCAGGGCCCCAGTTTTCGTCTGCTTCCTGCTCCTGAGACACAGTCTTACCCTCCATTGAACTCACCAATAGCTTGAGTTCCTGAGCCGCAGTCTTCACCTATATTGACCTCACCAATACCTTGCGGTTCCTGAGGAGCAGTCTTACCCTACATTGGGCTCTCCTATACCTTGAGGTTCCTGCGACACAGTCTTAACCTACATTGAGCTCACTAATACCTTGAGTTCCTGAGACACAGTCTTCACCTCCTTTGACCTCGCTCATACCTTGCGGTTCCTCAGGCACGGTCTTCCCTACATTGGGCTCCCCAATACCTTGCGGTTCCTGAGACACAGTCTTAACCTCCGTTGTGCTCACCGATCCCATGGGATGTCTTTTTCCTTCCACCCTCCCCGGTGCCGCAGGTCTCTCGGAAGGGCTGTACTCAGCTCGCTCCGCCCTGGTGCGTGGATGACTCCCGCTCCGGGTCGGTCCTATGGCTAGACACGTTCTCTTATCAGACCGCTCCCTTTCTTACTGCAATCTGCCTGACGTCCTTCGACGGTGTCTTTGGCTTTGCTGAGCGGGACCCTTTAGGCCTCTCCACTTCAGTTGGGAATGTTTTTGTTACGGGCCTCTGGCGTCTGGGCTCGGGCCTCACGGGGCCCGTTCCGACCTAGGGTGGGCTCTATCCTCCTCTAGGTCGGGCCTATGCTTTGCCTCTGTTCTTTACCCACGGACGCTCCCACGTCTGCTGTGATGCTAGACCTTTCAGTTGGGACGCTTGGATGTACATCTCTGATATTTTTACCCAGGGAGGCTCCCGCGTCGGCTATCGTGCTCGACGATTCTTTTGGGACTTTTGGATGTTCCTGGCCTTTCACCTTTACTGGTACCTACGGGCCTCTGACGTTTGGCTACCCTACCCCCGCTCCTCCCTGGTGCGGCGACTCCGCTCTGGAGCGGACGATACGCTCTGGAGCGGTGCCTGTCTTTTTCTTTCCGTGGATGCTTCCACGTCGGCTGTCCTGCTAGTCTATTCTGACGGAACTCTTGGGTGTTTTCCCTTTCACCCTTCCTGATGCCTCAAGCCTCTCCCGTCCGACTGCACTACGTCTGCCCCGCCCTAGAGCGGCCGTTCCCACTCTTGGCCAGTTCTCTTCCATACTTCTCCTGACACCATCCCGGTTCCTCACCTGTCCTGTGCCGCTCTCCGCTCTGGAGCGGAGCTTCCTTTCTGCTCCAGAGCGGGATTTCCACCCCAGAGCGGAGCGAGCCGTTCGGGCCCCCTCCACTCTGGCTCGGTTCTCGGTGGCCTTTGCCTTGCCTCTGGATGGGCCATCCGTTACAGTCATCCATCTTACTACTGTTTTTTTTTTTTTTTTTTTTTTCTATGTGATTGAGGGAGGCAAAAGGCATAACTGCCTATAGCGAGTGCCTCCCCCATAGTTGAAAGAGTGACAGGGCCAAAATCAAGGGACGTTTGAGCCAAAATGCCTGGACACACGGAGTTTGAAGCAATTTAAGTCATAGGAAGAGGGAAAGACTGATTCTGGGAGAGAGTTCCAGAGCTCAGATGTTGAGTAGAAGAAAGTTTGAGAGTAACGTTTCACTCTTGGGTTGGAGAGTTGCACAGAGTAGGGGTGGGATTGAGTTGCAAGACGGGTACCACGTGCCCTACGTAAAGGAGGTGGTATGCACTGGGATAGCTCTGAGGAACACTGATTATTATAGTAGCGATAGAATAGCGAGAGAGATGCAACATTGCGGCGGAGAGAGAGAGATTGCAGAGAGGTTGGTGAGTGGACGGGAGTTAATGATACGAAAGGCCTTCCTTTCAACTTTGTCTAGGAGAGCGGTGTGAGAGGAACCTCCCCACACATGTGAACAATACTCAATACAAGGGCGCACTATGGCCCTGTACAGAGCAAGAAGCTGTGCAGGGGAAAAGAACCCCCTAAGGCGATTGAGCACACCAGCTTCTGGGAGGCTGCCTTAGCAAGACTGGTAATATGGTCCTTCCAAATGAGAGCAGAAGAAAAAGAGACACCAAGAATATTGAGAGAAGATGAAGGGTTGATTTTTGTATTGTTGAAGAAAAGGGATAGTCCGCTGGGAGATCCTGACGGGTAGATAGATGGAGAAAATTGGGTTTTGGAAGCATTAAAGTTAACAAGGTTTTCTCTGCCCCAATTGGAAATAGTATTTAGATCAGAATTTAAGAGTTCTATGCTTCATTACGTTTGTCGTTGAGGGATTGCTGGCTGGGGCGTTCTGAAAAACTAATGGAGTAGTGTAAGGTTGAGTCGTCTGCGTATGAATGGATGGGAATTAAGGTACAGTTAAGGAGATCATTTATAAAAATTAGAAAGAGAATAGGAGATAGGACAGAGCCCTGAGGAACACCGGAGTTTATAGGGTGAGGAAGTGAACAATGGCCGTCCACAACCGCAGCTATGGAACGGCCGGAAGGAAATTAGAGACAAAGGCACAGATGGAGGGATAGAAACCGAAGGAGGGTAGTTTAGAAATTAAAGATTTGCAGTCATTCATCTTACTACTGGCTCCGTCTCGCTCCCTTGCCTCCCTCGGCTAGGTCATTCATCTTCCTACTGGCACCATCTCGCTCCATTGCCTCCCTCGGCCTCCTGGGCCGCTCCTGCAGCGTGCAACGCTCTCCGCTCTGGTGCGCAGCTTCCATTCCGCTCCGGGGTGGCGAGGGCCCTTCCTCCTACATTCCGCTCCAGAGCGATTTCCGCCCCGGGAGCGGAAGGACCATTCTGGACCACTCCACTCTGGGTCGGTGCTAGGGTGCTTTGCTTTACCTCTGGATAGGGACTCAGTTGCAGTGGTTCACGGACTTCTCCTTTTTATCAGACTGTGCTCCCACTCTACTCTGATGGTCGAGTGGGGAAGAGGCGTCTTCTCCTCTTCAGTGCCTTCACCCTTTGGGTATTCTTATTATCCTCTTCCATTATTAGGCTTTCATGCCTTCCTTCTGGGGATTTGCACCTGCCCCTTGGTCTTTTCTGACCGGGGTTTTTTCGGGGTTCTTGCTCTTGCTGGTTCGCCTGGTCTCTCCCTGACCCTCCGCATGGGGGGTCACTCTTCACCCCTCACCTCGCACAGGGGGGGGGGGGGATACTCACTTTCATGAGAGGTACTCCATTTTCGAGGTGTAGTGAGCACTTTTGTGCGTCCTTCGGCCCTTGTGCCTGTTAATTTTCGGGAGTTTTCTTCCAGTGTTTGTGCACCCATGCATTATCCTCCTGTATAGCCCTCTGTTCGAAGGGTCCCCCTTTTTCGTCCTTTCCTTCCTACACGAGGGAAGGGGGTATTCTCCTTTCACGGTTTTACCGGTTTTTCACATTGTTGTGCTTACCCACGATTCCTGGGCTTCCTACATGGGACGGCAGTATCTTTTTCCTTTCCGATTGCGAGGAGGATATCACTTCCTTCCTGCGCACACCATGGGTGTGTCCGTCCTGCCATGCCCGTTGGACGTAGCGAGTGTCCTCCCCTTATCTCATGCTACAGCTGCGATGGTTTTCACCCTCGGAGGTATGGATCGTGGCTCGTGGATATTGTCCTTTGTGTCTCGTCCTCCTTACCCGGACACGGATGGGGCGAGGTCTCGCCTCTGCACTATGTAGTCGGGAATTGCTCTCTATGTCAAGGACCACTTCCATTGGATTCCACACTTCGTACGACGGAGGGGTACGCGCCATGCGTCCCCTTACCTCTGCTGTCTACATGTGGCTCTGGACGAGGCTCGGGGGCCCGTCACACTGCATGCAACCTCCCTGCCCGGGCCTGCCGCCCTATGGGCGGATGCTCTGTCAAAAGGACAGAGCGCCCGGGTAGTATGGTATTCCCAACACACCGTGTTCGACGACCTAGCAGCCTCCTGGAGTGTTCCACAGGTGGCCTGGTTCGCCTCATGCGAGGTGACCGGGTTGCCTGTGTTCCTGTACCGCTGGATTACTCCTCCGGCGGAGGTACCGGTCGCGTTCTGCAAGGACTGGCGCAGGTGGCGGTCGGTTTATGTGTGTTCCACCAACCGCCGCCCTTTTTGATGTGCAACGTCCTCCACTGGCTGAGAGGGTACCAGTGTTTCGTTTGGTTGTCGCGCCCATCCGGCCGGCCCAAGCCTGGTCCGCTCGGCTGAAGCGGTGGTACCCGAGTCCAGTTCCCCTAGCGATCTCCGATTTCCTCTTGGTATCGATTGGTGTCCTAGGGACCTCGTTCGCCTTCACGTCGTAGATGTTGTGAGGCAGGGTGGATCCCTAAGTTTAGTCGATCTTTGTATGTCAAATCCTCTTCCCTGGATTCGTTTTACATGGCAGACTTACGGATCTCACTGATGCGGTTTTCCTTCTTGGATCCCTACCCATCACGGACGCGACCGTCGGTGGCGTTCGTGTTTCACTACCTCCATTGGTTAATATTGAGAAGCGTCCCAACATCTGCACCACTCTTACGAACCGCCTGTCGGCCATTCGGGTACCGTTTGAGACTTTCACGGGGTTGGTCGTTCCTCCTTAGGACTTGGGTTCTTTTTGCGATCCTGCTTTATGCTTCGTCCGACGCCGCGTCAGCTTCCTCCTCAGTGGTTTCTGGCGGAGGCTCTCCGACTGCTCTCGTCTGCCTCTTACGCTCGTTACCTCACGCCTGAACACTTCCGTGACATGGCATTGTTCTTTATGGCTTTGGCGACGGGTGCAGGAGTCCCCGGCGATGACTGCCGGGTCTAGGGACCGACATTCCTTACATCGTTCTCCCGTCCTTGAGTCAGTTACTTTGGCTCCGTCTGTTCGTTTGGTTGCTACAACCGTACGCGACACTCCCGTTTTTATGCTTTTCCTGTACCAGCTTTCAAACATGGTAGGGTTCATCATCCGTTATGCCCAGTTCAAACCCTGCATCCGTATGTGTACTCGACCAGGCCAGTGTCGGGGTTGCCTTTACGGGTGGCGCCTACGGCCTGTAGGAGACTAGGTCGACGTGCTGTGGGACTTCGCCTGTGTCGGTAGTTTCGGGCCAGTCCCCCTTACGTTCTGGACGCGGCTCATGTTGTCCGTTCGTGCGCTGCTACGTTCAGATTTTACGTAATCTTTCTCGACCGACCGTTGCCGACACGGGGCTTTGGTCTTCCCCCACCACGTTTGTCTCCTCCTCTCTGGCCATGTCCACAGGCAGGCCGGGACGTCCTTGTCGTGCGTTGGGCCGGCAGGTTCACTCAGGGTCTACCTGAAGCGTTCCTTCTGTCTCTTATCCTTCTCCCTTCTTGTTCTTCTTTTATTGGGGGAGGGGGGGGGGGGGGTATTGCACTATACCCATACTTGCACCTAAGTTAAAGGATTAATAACTAGGTTAAGATTTTGATGTAATTTCTCGTCTTAAAGTATACTACGTTCTGTTGGTAGGTCTTGGCCTCATACCACTGAACTTTTCTCATGGCTTTCAGTGCTGGTCACTGTGTATGCTCATGTCTTTTCTCGTCGCCCCCTGTACGGTCCTCCTCTTCGACGTATGTCAGTGTTTACTCGTTACATTCTGGGTCTTCCTGCCTTCGTCCGGAAGGAGGGGGGGGGGGGGGGGGAAGCATCCTGGCCTTCATATTTTATGATGAAATGCAGCATTCTTTGTCTTAGGCTAGTTTTCCCATGGCATAAGACTTGACTGTACTTGACCTCTCTTGATATGCACCTGTCAGTACAGTCTTTCTATAAACTCTCTTGTTTAAGTCGGTCTTTCTGTGGTCCTGATATTTCCTAAGGGCTACAGTTTGTGTTTTCAGCTTGTATGTCCGCCTCCAATTTGGTACTCTAGCTCTACATTGGAACGTAGAGGCTACTACTACTCCGTGAATGGGCTCCTAAGTGTGTATAATGGAGACGCGTGTGGAAATAGCCTACCGAAGGTACGGGGGCGCCTGGCGTTCCTCGTATATGTTTTTCATTCTTTCTCTTTTCATATTCTTTTTTCCTGTTAGTCTGGGCATAGTTTAGCTTTTAGCTTATTTTAGCCTAGCTCGTTTTCTCATTCAGGAATTGCTATGCCCCTATGATTTTTCATTTTTTCATAGCCTAAGGTGTACCGTTGCAACAATCTGAGATTTCGTTGGTGGCGGTGCTGTTTGTAGAGTTTGTGTCGGCCGCATTATTAGCGTTATTCCCGAGTCCCCCCTTTCGAGTCCTTCACTGTGTCTCAAGGGCCTGGGCGACAGGTGATTCGTGATAATCCAGGGGCACACCACAGGGTTTTTCGCCCCTGACACATTCTCTGCTCACGGCTAGGCCACCCTTTTTCTCACCAGTTTCATTTACTGGTTTTTGTTTTCTCTTCCTGTTTCACCTCCATCCTTTCATAGTCTTTTTGCCCAATCCAGGGGTACCCCACGGGGGCCCCTGTTTGTGCGACACCACCCTTCCTGCCACTTCTCCTCATGGGCTTTGCTCTATCTCTGTGGGTTGGGTGGTTCCTGGGGGATGTGCCTCCTCTCCTCTCCTGGTGTGTCTTCCTTGCCTCTCCCTTTACCGGTTGAGTCAGGATACTTTCAAGGAAGACACTGCTCAGCTTGATGGCCATCATCGCTTGGAGTTCATAAGGAGATGACGCATTTTTGTGGCCCATTTTGGTATTCCCTAGACGCTCCTCTCGCTTTTTCGGCGCCGGACCATCTCGGCCGGTCCCGCAAATTTGCGGGAGCTCGATTCGGTCCTCTGGGACGTTTCGGCTCCCCGCAAATTTGAGGAGATCGCTGGGGGGTCCCGCAAAATTGCGGGAGGGTGGTGTCGGTACGGTTATGCCTCCATTGGCCCGCAAATTTGCGGTAATAGTTGGCTTTCACTATTGACCTTTTTATGTCATCTTGTTGCCTGATACTATATGGTGTGTGCACTTTACTGGTGTTATAGGCCCTGCATGTAAGATGTTGAGTGGTGGTTAACACTTTCTCCATCTTTGCAGGTTCTGCTAGTGCTCTTCCACCTCGCCCGCCCTACTCACCTACCTCTGTGCTCCCGGTTTAGGGTGAGTACGGATACCTGTTTGCATGTGTGTTCCTGTTTCCCCATGCTCCTTCCCTGGTTCTTCTTGGACATTCTCTCCGCTTACTCCTTCGACATGCTGATTATGGTGTGTGTTCTTCCAGTGCAGGTAGCCTGCCTTGCTTTCGCCATGGTTGTAGCTCCCCGTGCTTGGTGAACCACAAGTCCTGCTTGCGCCACTCGCACTGTGTGTCCTCTATGGCCTACCTCCCTGCTCTGTGTGGCCCGTGTCTGGCCCTGGTGGATGTGGTGCACCATAGCCCTGGTTCCTCGGCGGCGGCAGTAGCCTCTGCTTCCCTTCAGTCGGTGTGGGCGCTAGTCTCCCGCCACTTTTGGACTGTGGGCAACCGTTCCCCGGCCTTTGTTGCCGCCCGGATCCGCGTCGCCCTGGGTATCCCTGACCTGACTGAAGGCTGTTCGCCTGGCCCTCTCGCTGCTCGGGCCCTCACCCCTGGGTCCCGCAGCCGGTCGTCACATCATCGGGGTGATCCCCTGCTCTGTCCACGCTCTCGCTCGCCTCGTCGCTCGTCCTCTCCTGCCCCTCGTTGTCCTCCTGATCGCCTTGATGGCGCCCATCGCCCTCGTCATGGTTCTCGCCCTGCAGCCGGGGTTAGCGGCTCTGCCCCTGTGCGCCCTCCCCTGGCCTCTCCGGGTCGGGGCTCTACTACCTTCCGCCCGCTTCCCCTGCTCGTACGACGTCCTCTTCCTTTGTCCTCTACGCGCGCGGAGGTTCAGGCTGTAGCTGGCCCTCTGCTCCCTCCTCCTACACTGTCCAGGAGGGTCCGCCAGGATGTAGTTGCTTCTCCTCCTACTTCACCTGCTTCGGTGCCTATTCTTCCTTCACGGTCTCGTCCCACGGTGGCGGTCCCTCCCTCCTCCGCCTCGGTGTCGGGCCGCCCTGTTATCTCTGCCCCGGGGATCCTTGCTCTGTTTCCCCCCGCGGCTACTTCTGACCTCTTTTCAGCCAACGGCCATACCACGTTGAATGCACCGCTTCTCGTCCGATCAGCGAAGTTAAGCAACGTAGGGTCTGGTTCGTACTTGGTTGGGTGTCCGCCTGGGAACACCAGATGCTGTCTTTTCACCCGGCCAGCCTTCCCACTCCCGTCGTCCTGCTCCTCCTCCTTCTTCTCTCCCTGACCTTCACTTACCGTCTCGCCACGGGGGTACCCCTCCTCTTGGCTCGGTGGGGTATCGCGTGGTTTCGGGGTCCTCTTTCTCAGGGGCTGACGTGTCGCTGGAAGAGGGGGATAGTGCTGTTTCCCCCTCGGGTGTTCGTGTTCAGGGACGAATCCCTCTGCGGCGACACAACCGTGGTCGCTGGCCTTCCTTGGGCCGCGACTCTGCTAGTTCGTGTCGTGGATCTCGCTCCCGCTTGCGCTCACCTCTGCGGGCCGACCATTCTTGGGGGGGGGGGGGGGGTCGCCTCTCTCGGATCGATTGTCGGCTATGCAGGGGTGGCTTGTGTCACGCATCGACGGGCGCTTGGAGTCGATGCAAGACTCCCTCTTATCGACCTTCTTGGCGGTGACACACCCTCAGCACCTCACCATACCTACCCCTGCTACGGTCCCCCTCCCTTCTGCAGGCCTATGCTCTGGTCAGACTTCAGCCGCCGGGACCTCCTTCAGGTTGTTCAGTCCCTGGCTGTGTTGATGGGACTGTCCTCCTATGGGATGGGTTTGTGCGACGACGGTACGCCTGGCTTAGCCATCTTGCTCGATCACCCTCTCCCGTTGGGGGCCTGGTTTGCTGAGGCCTTCGTCTTCGCCGGCCGTTCCGTCGCCGACTCTCCTTCAGTCCCTCCCCCGGAGTCGTCACTGCTTTTGCCTCCTCTTGTGTCTGTCGGCGGGTTGGACGGCGCGTTCTGGTCCTGGTTCAGCGCGCCCGTTCTTGAACTTTGTTCTCTTGCTACCCCGTTCTTCTCTCTCCCAGTTCAGTCCTCTGTCGACAGGGTTTTTCCCTTGCGGCGGTGGGTGCCGAACTTCTTCTCTTGTCTTTTGGTTCCCTCCAGACTTCTGTTCACCACCTGCGGCTTCTCGCGGCGTCTGCACCAGGCGATCTTCGCGAGGGTTTGGGCCGTGTTCGGCGGATCCCCCTTCGGCTCGCGGTGTCTTTGGTTCCCGAGCTGAAGGCGGTTTTGTGCGTGGCACCTCGGCAACGCCGGACGGTACGGTCCTCGTTCTGCCGGACAGCCCCCTTGGATATTCGTCAGGGTTTGTTGTACTCTGCACTCTCTCCGTCGGGGCTTTTTTGCGCGGGATGCTTGGGTCCGCTACGCTTCTCTATCGGCGGACCCTGCTTACGTCACGCAACGACGCGCTGTGTCGCGGGCGGGGTCTTCTCAGTCCCGTCCTTCTGCCGGTCCTCTTCGAGGTGCTTCTGCAAGTGCTGCCGCCATGCATGGACGCAGGACAGGGACGTTACAGGCCAGTGCGTCAGTTCCGCCTCGCCCTTCTGTTCTTGCCCCCTTTTCATCCCCGCCGTGTCGGGGCTGGCCGGCCTTCCACTTCCGGCCGCCCTTCCACTTCCGGCCGCCCTTCCACTTCCGGCCGCCATTCGCCGGGGTCGGCCCCGCGACGGCCAGGGGTTGGGGTGGCCCGCCCTTTTTGACGAAGTTGGGGGGGGGGGGGGGGTAGAGGTGGTCAACGTGGCGCTCATGCCCGCACGGACCGTACCGGAGGTACCTCCACGTCAAAACAATGTGTAGGTTCTCTGGGTCGGTCTCCTTGTTCTCCTTCTCGCCTGGCCGCCTGGGTCGCTCCCCTCCTCTCGGGAGCTCCCACGGGTTGTTTTCGGCCTTGCGCCCCTCGGTGGCCGTGAGGGACGTTGGGGGCGGCGGATTGCGCGGAGGGGTCTCACTTAGAGGTGGACGTCCAGACCCCCACTCCGCTCTTGTCACCGACGCCGGCCCATATCTTCAGAGGTGGCCCACGTGTTCACATCCATGCACGGGCAGGGTATCGTCGAGGGAGTTGACCGCCGGTCACCCGGTTTTCCTCTCCCGTGTATTTTTGGTACCGGAGTAGAACTGTGACGCGATGCGCCCGGTGGTGGCTATGTTGGCCCTCACCGGGCGCATCGTGCACACACGGTTTCGGATGCTGCCGGTACCCCAGGTACGCCTGGCCCTGCGCCCTCTGTCGTGGGTAGTGTCGCTGGCCCTCCAGGCTGCGTCTTGGCTCGTTCCTCTCCATCCTCGATTCCAGCGATTCTTGGCCGTTCGGACTTCCGTTCATGTGTTCCTGTTTGCCGGCCTTCCCTTCTGTCTCCACATCGCGCCGCGGACCTTCTCTGAACTGGTGGGACAGGCTCTGGGTCCTCTCCTCAGGAGCGGGCTCCAGCTCCTGTTTTCCTTGGCCGATTGGTTGATAGTTTCCGAAGCCCTCGGACTGTGCGTACGCGACGCCCTCACAGTCGTTCGCCACGTCGCACAGTTAGGGTTCCCCGTCGATGTTCCCAAGTCACGCTTGACCCCGTCGCGTGTCGTGCCATGGGTCGGTCTCGCCTGGGTTTTTTCCGGCGCTCCGGTGACCCAGGGTCTGCCGGACGCGGTGCACCTTCGGCGGAAGGTCTTCGCCGTGTTGCACTCGGTCTCCCTCCCGGGGTGGCTCTGGGACTCGTTAGTGGGTTCGCTGCATTGGGCCGCTCTGCCCATTCCCTTAGGGAGCCTCTGGCTACGCCGCCTCCTCCTCATGGGCACCGAGGTGTTTCCGTTGACCCCTATGGATCGGCTCCTGCCGCTCCCGCGTGCCTTTCGCGGACACTTCGGACACAGGGTTGCTCGGGGCACGCTCTCTGCGGCTGTGCCCTGGACTGCCCCCCCCCCCGCCGACGATCTGGATAGACACAGATGCGTCGAGCGTGGTAGGGTGCGGTTACCCATCAAACCTGGGCCGTCAAATTCCCGGCGGATGGGTGGGACTCACGCCCCTTACCCGTCTATGCCCTCGAACTGTTGGTTCCTTTGTTCTTCCTGAGGGCCCACGCGCTGGCCCTTCGGGGAAAGTCGGTGGCCTTCGGGATGGACACTCAGACAGCTGTCCACTGTTTCCTAAAGCAGGGGTCCTCCAGGTCATTGACTCTATTGGGGTTCTCGGTGAAGTTGTTCTTCCTCGCGGACCGACACACCTTCTCCCTGCATGCCTCCTCCCTGCCCGGGCCTGCCACCCTGTGGGCGGATGCCCTGTCGAAAAGACAGGGCGTTCTTGTCGGATGGGCAATGCAACGGACTGTGTTCGACGACCTCGCGGCTTCCTGGGGTGTTCCGGAGGTCGCCTTGTTCGCATCGGAGGTGCCGCGCCAGTTGCCTCGGTACCTCTCCCTCCGGCCTCGCACTCCGGAGGGGGGTCCGGACGCTTGCATGGTAGACTGGAACAGGTGGCGGTCGATATACATATTTCCGCCTCCAGACGCACTGTTGCTGTGCTATGTCCTCGCGAGGCTGCGGTTGTACCGCGGCAGCGTCTGGCTCCTCGCGCCTCTGTGGCCAGCACGGGCTTGGTACGCCCAGTTGACGCGGTGGTGCCCGAGTCGGGTTCCTCTACCTGTCTCCAACTTCCACTTGCGCTAGGTTGGGGCCCTGCGGACCTTGTTGGCCTTCGCATCGTGGATGTTCATGAGGCACGGTGGCTCCCAGTCCACGGCCGGGACCTGCCTGACTTCCTGAAGCGTTCCTGGCCGACTTCTCCTTGGGGGCCTTACGGGTCCCGCTGGAGGTCTTTTACTAGGTGGATACGGGACACTCGCCATCCAGTTGGCTCTCCATCCCTCGTCCTCCACTCCTTGTTTCACCTCTTCCGTACACGTCACTTTCCCGTCGACGCTGTACGTAACCACTTGTCTGCCGTCCGGGGGGTCTTTGAGTCCGTCGCTGGGCTGGTCGTTCCGCCGCAGGAGCTGGTTTCCTTCATGACGGCTGCCTTCCGGGAACGCCCGCCTCCGCGCCAGGTCCCTCCACGGTGGGATGTGGGGCGGGCTCTGGCCCTTCTGGCTTCACCCACGTATACACGGGCCGCTACACCGGTTCCGTTGCTCGGGCGTACGCTCTTCCTTGTCGCTCTGCCCGCTGGGGTTCGGGTGTCTGCACTAGCGGCATTGTCACGGCCCCGGGTCTGCGTGCAATTCTCCCCGTCCTTGCATGGCGTCACGTTCGCCTCCTCCCCTCATTTTGTTGCCACGAATGAGAGGGAGACCCACGTTTTCCAGCCTTTCACCGTCCAGGCTTTCCAGCGTGGGCATACTCGCCATGTGTTGTGCCCGGTGTCAGCCTTGCACTCCTCTGTTGCGTCTGTGGCGCCGCCTTCGGGTACTGCTGTGTGGGTGTCTCCTCGGACAGGTGGGAGGCTCTCGCAGGTGCAGATGGGACGCCACATTTGTCGGCCCATTCGTGCCAGTCACCCTGTTTGTAGGGGTTCTGCGCACGATGTGCGATCCTTTGCTGACTCCTTCCGGTTCCTGCAACGTCGATCCTTACCTGCCATCGCCTCAGCGGTTTTGTGATCTTCTATCACTTCCTTCATCTCCTCCTACCTCTCCATGTCCAGTGTTCGACCCCCTCGGCCGGTGATGGCTCTCGGGTGTCGTGTTTCCTCGTGCTCTGGCGAAGATACCTGGTCTTCCCCCCTTGTCCCTCGTTCTTTTCCTTTGTTTTCTTTGACAAAGGGGGGGGGGGGAGTACGGGTTTGCAACACTTGATTGCAAGTTTGGGATTATGTATTGTTACAGTACATAAGTGTTTTTGCCACATTGAAAATTGTGTTTTGTTATTGTGTTCAGTGTTTTTGTTGGTTTTGGAAGAAAAGGGATTTTGGGTACAGTACCTTTTTTATTTAAGACAAGTCTATGTTTTTGCATTACTATGAATAACGGGCATGTGTTAAAACTGTTCTTTTTAGCTACTCCTCAGTTTTTCACTCTTTTATTAAACTCTCTTGTTTAAATTGTGTCTTTGTCATTCATAATTTTGTTTTATGCATTTTTTTTTTGGTATGTTGGGCTTGGATGTCCTCCTCCTATTTGTTATGCAGCCTTGACGTTGGATTTGCCAAGACTACTAACAAATTGGGAGGTTTGACGTACCTCCCAACCTACCAAATAGGAAAACCTACTATTTGGTCGTAGTCTTGGAAAATCCAACGTACATAATACCCTCCCTCACGCCGGACCCCTGCCCATCCGCGTTCTTCTGCTGACGTGAGATGTGATGACAAGAGAGGGTCGCTCATGCGCACGTTCGACAGGGATCTGCACATGACGGAACACGGGATGGGCCTTAAGCGGTAACTAAGGTAAACCCCTTTTTCTTCTCTTCTATGCTTTTTTTCACCTTCGGTGGTAGTTTTGGTTAATGTACAACGTCTCCTAGAGCAAGATAAGGAGTAGACTCTAGACGTTTTCTTTTTAACCGCGGTTGGAATGACGACATAGCAGTCAAAATAGACAAGTCGTCATTGCAATTAGGTTAATAGCCTTGACGTTGGATTTTCCAAGACTACTACCAAATAGTAGGTTTTCCTATTTGGTAGGTTGGGAGGTACGTCAAACCTCCCATTGCGGAACAGTGTCTCTCCAGACAAGGGGAGGGGTGGAGGGCAGGGAGGTTGCCTCAGCCATACATTATGTAACTCCCGGCCTGTATCGCCGATTTTGACCATCCAAACACTGTTTCCACTTGTTTTATTGTTGTAACAGGTTAATACCTTTATAATCAACCTATAATAGGCGCATATGGATAAGTATTAATGCTATTTATGGTAAAATAACGATGTTAGTGATGGGAACAGCTCAAATACGTCAGCACAGGAGTGTGGTGTCTCATACCCCCCATGCGCACTTCTTAGGTTAAGGGGAGTAAGGCGTCCGGCAATAGATAGATAGATAGATTTTTTTTTATTATTATTTTTTCTTTTTTTCTCGGGGTGGCCGACTCAAGACAGAGCCCGAAAAGGGACAACACAACACAACAGAAAACAATTCACACACAAAAACAAAAACACAAATTCACACACATCTACCGGTAGGTCACCCTGGAAAAGACCCAGAGACCAGGGATCACCAAGGTCCCTCCAGCATTCCCCCGGCCCCCGACCACCCGGAGAGGGGAAAGTATAGTCTTATTAACCCCTTCACCACGATGACGCCTTTTTACCTTTAATTCTGGCTAAATTTAGACGATTTAATGCAGTTTAATAAGGACCTATGATATTCCGAGGCCTGACTGAGATCATATTTACCCCTTTGAGCCATAGAGGCAGATTATAAGCTAAAGAAAATCATCTAACGGTAACCAGAATGTGAGGAGAATTAGGTCATCGTACTCTTACATCTTATAGTAGATCCTCTGGAAAAAAGCCAAACTAGGCCTGTGTATCCAGCTCAGTACCAGTACTTGCACTGCTGCACTCGTTCACTCAAGGGGTTAACATCAATAACTAACAATCAAATAACCCATGGCCACCAGCTCATATACTGTACAGTATAATAACCCATGGCCACCAGCTCATATACTGTACAGTATAATAAATGGTCAACCAGGGACCAACATGTTGTCATCTTCCTTTCCTGAAAATCCAGGGGATGGGTTAGTAATGAAGGAAAAACAACAAAAAAATGCTCACCTACAGTAGATCATTTAGGGGTCATGCGGGGCGGCGGAAAGTCCCAATTAACATTGGGGAAATGGGTAGGCAAAATACTGGAAAATCACTCCCGCGCACGCCCACACGCACGCGGCTGGACTTGGAGGGTTTCCAACCATCGGTATTGTTCCGTGGGATACTAAAGCAGTTCCCATACAAATCTGAACCCTCTAGGTGCCATAGTACAAGAGTAATTAACACAAAAACAACCATTGCATCGCTGGGGGTTTAGCATTACATACATAGGCGACGCATTACGTCTCTGGTACTCAAGGGGTTAACACCAATAACTCACAATATAATTAACCCATCAACTGCTAGAACATGTGCAAAATAAAAGGCCAAGTTGAGGAAGGGAGGGGGGATAGGGTATGAAGGGGGGAAGGAGTGGAAGATGTGGTATGGAGAGATGCCACTACTTTCTGTGTCACCCAAATTTCTGACATTTCCTGGCACTGGCATGGTTTTTGAGGGGTTACTTTTACACATATTTAAATACCATGGCTTCCAAGAGGACCTTCGCAGTCCATGGGTTAATGAAAGCATATGATACTCCAAGGATTCAAACCCAGGGCACCACATACAGAACTTACACCCTTTAACCCTTATACCACCAAAACAGTTAAATATTGAGTACATGACTACGATTAACCCTAGCCGAACGGCCATTTATACCTTCCCGCCATGCTGGATCCGGGTGAATCATCGAATTCTCTGGATTTTGGCGCGCTTTAAAATACGCAAACAAATATGGCCTAACCTAGGTTATATATATTTCTAGAGGCAGTACTTGTTATCTTGCAATAGGTGAAGACTAGAACTCTCTAGACCAAGTGGTTCAGTTTCTATTGTGAAAATATGTAGGTCAGTTATGGCCGCCGCGAGCCTATCTATCTATCTATCTATTGCCTGACGCCATGATCCCCGAAGGGGTGGCCACGAACGAACCGCCCCCATGCACCTCTGTCCCCAGTCAGTCGACGCCCCTCCCCCCAACCAGCACCACCTTCGTTCATGTAGTTCCTCACTCCATCCTTCCACCTCATATTCGGTCTACCTCTCCCCCTCTGTCCCTCCACCTCGCTCTCGTACACCCTCTTAGTCATTCTCTCACTTTCCATACATTCCATATGGCCGAACCATCTCAAGTTGTTCCGTTTCACACTTTCCAGCACATCTACCTCCACACCACACCTCCTTCTTACTTCCTCATTAGTCTGTCTATCCCTCCATGTAACTCCGCACGCACTCCTTAAGTAATTCATTTCCACTGCCCTCACTCTTGGTCTGAGTCTCTCAACCAACGTCCATGCTTCGCTTCCGTAAGTCAGTGCAAGGACTTCTTCACTTCCATACTGACCGCGAGCCTAAATCCGTGTGAATTCTCGAGTTTCGGAATTTACGGATACACAAACCTCTGCAGATTCTCCTCAGAATCCGCCACCAATGCTGTGTCATCAGCGAACAGCAACTGATTCAACTCCCAATCTCTACCATTCTTTTCCACTAAACCCAATCCTATAATAAAATTAGATTATAGTAACAGCCAATACATACCTGCAGTTTGAAGTGGTTGAGAATGGCAGCTTGTCTGGAGAAGGTGAGGGCACAGAGATGACACTTCCATCGCTGCCCCCCTCCTGTCTCCACCTCTGATGCCGGCACCACCACCTCCTTTGTGTCGAACTTGTCATGACCCTGGGAGAGAGTAGGGGGTCTTATTGCTGGTGTTACAAGTCATCTAATGCAATGAGATGAGAATGGTGAGATGTATGTGTGGTGCCAAACTGCAAGATAAGGTATCAAGTGTAGAGCTAAGGTTAGGTATCAAGAGTATCAGTGATGTGATGCATACTAGTAGGCTTGGATGGATTGGACATGTGGAGAGGATGGATGAACAAAGCTGGGTGATAAGATGCAAGTCCATGAATGTGGAGGGAGCTGCACCAAAGGGACGGACCAAGAAAGACGTGGGATCCGACTTTGCAGTCTGATCTTAAATCAAAGAACCTGACAAGTGAGGCAGCTCTTAACAGGGGTGCCTGGAACGCCACCATTAGGACGTGAGACCGGAACCGCGCTTCGTATGGAGCATTCAGTCTTTAAATGTATGTATGTATGTATTTAAGGGGAGGTTTTTAGTTTGCTCCCTAGACCTCTATCAAGATTAAAAACATACCCCAAAGACCCACCCCTTCGAGATAAATGTGTAAGTCTTTTGGTAGAATAAGGCCGGTTCCTCCTAAATTACATGCTCACTATCGCTCATCAGGAAAAATGGCACAATAGGTCTTAACCCGGGAGCTGCGGGGAGACTCTTAAGAGTTCCCCCGGCGGACTGCGGGAAGACTCTTGAGAGTAAGTAAAATAAAAAATCAACTTTTGACATCGAAAAAAATATATTTGTTTTATTTTTATTTTTTTATTTTTTTATTTTTTTTTGGCCCCTGGGCCATGCAAAATCTCAGTCCTCTACCTCCCCTCCTTCCCCACTTTCCTCCTCTCCTTCAGTTATCACCTATTTTCCCTATTATTCCCTTATTCTGAGGTATATTTTCGTGCTAACATTAGCGAGTTGCAAGCAGGGTGTTGTCATCACTGATGGCAAGCGAGTGCAAGAGAGAGAGAGAGAGTATCGATCGACTGTGTCTCAGTGGCCTTGGGGGAAATTGGCGGGAAAGCAGTTTGCCTCACCCATACATTATACAACTCGCGGGCTATATCTCCGATTTTGACCATCCAAACGCTGTTTTCACTCGTTTTATTGTTGTTTCAGGTTAATACCTTTATAATCAACCCATAATAGGCGCATATGGATAATTATTAATGCTATTAATGGTACAATGAATATTTTAGTGACGGAAACACCTCAAATACGTCAGCACAGGGGGACGTTTTCAATTACCCCCATGCGCACTTGTTAGGTTAAAAGTGACAGAAATGGGGCAGAATGTCTAAAAATTGCCAAACTAATGGGGTGAATGTCTTAAAATGTCAACATTAATGGGGCTAATCATGAGGGAGAAGGGGGTCCAGAAAATATAAATAACTCTACTAGGCTATGCTGCTTGTCTGGCCTGGGTGATAGAAGGGGGTCTTATTGTTGGAGTTTTGGAGCACACAACACCATCCAGACCCTGTTCCAAATAGGTAGGCTAGAAATCGTGAACCCTAACCTCTGTAATTAAAAAAAGGCTAGAGCAAATGGGCTGTGAATCTCCACACCTATTCCCTGGCTGACCCTTCCCAAATGGTAGAAATATTAGTTGGATTACTCAAGTAGTTTGTGAGTTGTTGTTGTAGTTCCCCAGATATTCTGGCTGAACAGTCCTAAAGCCGCTGTCACACAAGAGCGTTTTCCGTAAATTTTCCATGAGGAAGTTTTTTCTGGTATTATTTCGGGACATTTTCGCACTGGTATCTGTAACTAGACTGAAAGTAGAATATTTTAGGTGGCTAAATTCTGATAAACTGTAATTATTTAAGCTTCCAGACCATAATTGCCCATAAAAATTGCTCAAAAAAGTGCTCGTGTGACTCTCGCTTTAGTCCGGTTGACCAAAGCCGCTCCAGATGCTAGGGCACCTGAAGGGGCCAGGGTGAGATGAGATATGTCTGTGAGAGAGCAGCGGGGGAGGGGATCATCAGCCCACAAGCTTACACCCCCGGACCAATGTCCCCCTTGCAGTGCCACCCAATGGGGGACAATAAAAAATGTGTCTGCTATTTTTCCCGCCTTTGGTTCGCACCAACCTAAATTTGTTGCCATCGAGTGAATTGAATTTTTTAAATCGCAGTCATCAAAATATCACTGGATTTCTATAGTCATGAATGGTACAGACATATTACTCTAACATTCTATTCAGTACATTGTCCAATATACAAAGTATTTATGATTAATAAAACATATTTGATTAGGCCCAGAAAAACACATGGCAGTCATTCGAAAAATATTCCTGTTAATATTTTAATAGATAGGTAGACATGTCCTAAAATTAAAATGATATGTATAAAAACTCGAGATAAACTTATAAAATAATCGTCATTAGCCACTTTACTGGATATTAGATTATACAATTATAAACTAGTTTCAGATCTGGCAAGCGAGTAATAAATTGAACTTACTTTGTTAAATTTGACATTAGTTGTGCATCTATGTGCACATTAGCAGTAATGGTGGTAGATATTTGTTTCTCACAGATGGAAATCTTAATATAATGTGGATTATAGTCTTAATAAAGGTAAAATGTTCAGTTATAGATTGTGTCGTGCGTGCGTGTGTGTGTGTGTATTCCAAGGTTGCCAGCGCACATCACATCTCCAAACTCGCCCAAAAGTAGCCCAATCACTTAATACCGCACAACAGACAATTTCAGCTATTTTAATCCTATCACACACATTTTCTAATATGTTTATCAGCCATGCATGCATGATACTATGAGTTCCCCAAATATAACTAGGCCTAGTCCCATATAGCCTACTGTATGAGTAGTGGCCTACATGTCACATAATTTAAATATTAATGAAATACCACATACATTATTATCACAATAATGCACTCATCAAATCTGCATCAATGTCCCAATCCCCCCTCACAAACAATCACTTAATTAGGCTATTCAGTCACCACCACATAGGCTACCATACATGTATAGTACAACCAACAGAAAGCCATGATGAACGTTTGTATGAAATGTAGCCGAGCTATAGGCTACTCAACACTCGACACCTCTACAACTTTAATAGTATATAGAACCAGCCCAATTCCACTTTCCTCAATGTTAGTTAGTTAGGATAATACTTCAGAGGCTATCCACCCCATCACACTGTAAATCAAGAATATAATATCGTTTGAAATAGAAACTCGCAAATCTACGCTTCTGAACGAATCCTAACTAGCCCAATGGTGCGACCAAAAGAAGACCTTGGCAACACTGTGTACGTATATCCCGCCGCGGTCAGCTGACGACCTAAACAGTCGCCCGTGGAAAAGGCAGTGTTGTAAAAAATTTTGTCATCATCTTTTTCGAATTTCCTGCATCTCCACGTATGTAATTTGCTGCCTCTGTGTTCTATGACATTCTGATTCACATTGATTGATTTCCTGTCACTGGTCTAATAAGAAATATAGCCGGTAACATATTTAGCTGTCCGATTTGATAGTGGATTATAAATTGGTAACTTAAAAGCGCACGATAGCTTGTTTTGTAGGAAAGAAACTATAGTGCGCAGGCGCAGACATTCAACCTGCCAAATTCTACAGCTACAGAATATAATACCGTATGTTCAGCCAATTTCTACTGAAACACGTATTTGTTAGTAACTAAAAAGGAAGTAAATATAATACTTCAATGAGTATTAAAATTTCGCCCAGCCTATCACACCACATTAGATGAAACTAAATTTCTTGTTCAGTAAGCTGATATTTATGTATCAAATTATGTTAATTATTATATATTCACTGCATTAACGAGTATATAACCATTATATTATGAATCTAGTAAAAATATACTACACAACTATGTGTCATAGATAGTTGAGAACTGTATTAAACCTCTTAAATCACAAAAACCATCAAAACACCTCAATGGTGTATCACACACGATAGTCATTTGAATAAGACCCCCAGCGCCATCTGGATTTTTAGTACGGTTTTCCCTCATTGACCACTTACGAGTTTCAGGCTATAAGAAAGTTGGATCTTTTTACATTGATATTTAGTAGAATTACCAGCTAAAATGTGGTTGTAGTACATTTATAAACACGTGCAACTAAATTCAACATACGTTTTATTCATTAGACATCTACTTTATTATTATATTTATGTTTAATACCTATGTTTACGGCACCAACTTCCTTATAGACTGAAACTCACAAGTGATCAATTGGGTGATCTCGCCAGCACCTAAAAGTAAGAGTAGTACAGTAAAAGAGACAAACAGAAATGGCTAAGATTGGGTAGAGGATGTCAAACCTCACTCTGGATAGGACCAGCCCTCACCCTACATTTGTGAATCATAGAGATTAATGTTCAAGAGGTTTGGCCTACTCATTTGGAACAGGGTATAGATGCCTCATACCAGGGTGTCAAACCAAAGCCCAGTAAATTATTTGTAGTATTTTTTATATTGTCTTTGTAAAGATAAAATTATCGTTTATAGTTCAAATTATGTCTTAAGCTGGTATCACACGAGCGCTTTTTCCCTCAACGCTGGTCTGGCAGCTTATGAGGTCAACATTTATAATAGTTATGTTAACTAAATTCATCTACCATCAGTCTAGTTTCCGATACCAGTGCAAAATATTCCAGAAATGTTTCCAGAAAAACGTTGATCATCGAATGTTGACTATAAAAGCTCTCGTGTGATACCGGCATTAGGAAGTGATAAAATGATAAAAACAATGCTATTTCATGTTACTTTTCCTGTATTGCTTCTCATATTATGGTTTTTAGTTTGAATTATGTCTTAGGAAATGATAAAATAGTCAAAACAATGCTATTTCATGTTACTTTTCCTGTATTGCTTTTCATATTAATTCAAGTCTTCAAAGTAAACAATATTTCTCTGGTTTGACACCTTGCCTGACACTATCCCTTACCTTATCAAAAATAGCAATGAGATCCTTAGCATGTTTGGTGTCCACATCGTCTCCGTCCACCACTCTCTTTGGCTTCTTGGAAAACCTGTAAATTCGAAAATGGATATTAATCGTGATAGTACACTCAACCTTTAACTGTGTTGGTGGTCTAGTGGTTTAGGTGCTTATGTTCTGGGTGTGGTATCCCGGGAGGACCATATGCTTTCATTAGGTTAATCAAGTACATTGGGGTTTGTAATGGAGGATTAATGTTAAGAAAGGGGTGTTTCTTATGATATATAGTCTGTATATTATCAGCTGAGGGTAAATTGTCATGGCCTCATCCTGATTACTCGGCTATTACAGAGATTTTGTACACAAATATTTATCTATATACTTAGGCCCATTCCCCATTTCTTCTCTTTTTCCTTTTTTGTTATTTTGTTCTTTTTCTTTCTTTTTTTTTTACTAGGGGTGGCAAACTCAAGACAGAGCCCAAACAGGGACAACACAACACAACAGAAAAACAGTGAACGCGCAAAAATAAAATACAAATTCACAAACATCTAGGTCACCCAGGAGAAGACCCAGAGACCAGGGTCAGGTTGTACCGAAATATGCTGTCATTACTTGTTTGGTACAGCATTTATATGCTGCAGAGACGTTGCTGAAAGCAGTGAAGAGCATGTATGAGGGTGCAAAGGCGGCAGTACGTGTGGAGAGTGAGCAGAGCGAGTTCGTTGACCTGAATGTTGGTTTGAAACAGGGGTGTGTGATGTCCCTGTGGTTGTTTACTGTATATATGGATGGAGTCATGAAAGAAATACTATCAAGAGCAGTGGATGTTGGTGTATCGCTGATAAGGGAGGGAATTGAGTGGAAGCTACCTATACTGCTGTTTGTGGATGATACAGTTCTGATGAGTGATAATGAATGGGAGTTGCAGGGTCTGGTAAATGAGTTTGGAACAGTGTGCGAAAAACGGAATTTGAAGGTAAATGCGGGAAAGAGCAAGGTTATGGCCTTCGAAAGGGGTGAAGTCACAGAGTGTGAGGTGAAGCTGAATGGTCAGGCTATGGAGATCGTTAACTCTTTTAAGTATCTGGGCAGTGTGTTGAGTAAAGATAGGACTATGGATGAAGAAGTGCGGGAGAGGGTACAACAGGGGAAGAGGGTTGTAGGAACGCTGAAAGCAGTAACAAGAAATAGGGTGGTCAGTATGGAAGTGAAGAAGTCCTTGCATGACAGTGTGGTAATCCCGACACTGACTTACGGAAGCGAAGCATGGACGTTGGTTGAGAGACTCAGACCAAGAGTGAGAGCAGTGGAAATTGGGAGGTTTAACGACCCTCCCAATACCAAATAAGGTAAACCTCCTATTTGGTTGTAGCCTCGGAGTATCCAACGTAGAGCTTATAATATGACGATGTAATCTGCTTCGCTCTAGAGCGCCAATTATCGTATACCCATAGCGCGAATTAAATCGATAACATCTAGAGTAGCACCTTACTCTCTCTACTAGGTACGTTGTACATACTTTTGAGGTCTTTTTAATAGAAAAATTAAAAGAGAAAGGAGAAAGAAAAGAAAATGTTGTCGACTAGGCCATTCCATCTGGCTCTTCACGCCGCTGTCAGGGGCGTACCTTCTAACCCGGTCCGGAGTAAAGGGCATTTCGATATCAAGCTACAAAAGAGGCAAGATTGGATGGGCAGGGGTACGGTCTGTGGGACACTATGACGTTGGATACTCCGAGGCTACAACCATATAGGAGGTTTACCTTATTTGGTATTGGGAGGGTCGTTAAACCTCCCAATTTAGTAGTAGCCTCTACGTTCCAACGTAGAGCTTAGAGTACCAAAATTGGAGGCGGACATCCAAGCTGAAAAAACTCAAACATCAGCAATCAGTTAAGGATCATGATAAAGAAAAGACAGACTTAAACAAGAGAGTTTATATAAAGAGTGTACGGACAGTTGCATATTAAGAGAGATCACGTACAGTCATGTCATGTTCTTTTAGATCTCAACCGAATCGTATGAATGTTACATATCATAATGGTGGATATGGATGACAGGATCCCCCCCCCCCCTTTCATGATATGGAGTAAGTAGGAAGTACTACACCGGATAAGACCAAGTGTAAACATCGCGAACAGCACCGCGCACAATGTAAAAAGTGCCGGAGATGATAAGTGACACCCAGTAGATAAGTGACTGAACACTTAATTCTGTGGACTACTAGTAAAACAGTAGGATAAACACCCCAATGACAATGCATGAACATGACACAAGCGGGTGATGCAGAACGAACAGAATGTGATGATGGGAAGAAATTAATGAAACATACAGGAACTTCTACATTTCAAACAAATAATGTAATAATGAAGGAAATGAAAAAGCAAGATCCTTAAGCCTAGGTAAGGTCCTTAACCCTAGGTGACATTATATACATATATGTGCAACCCATACCCCCACCCCCCACCCCCCTCCCCCCAAAATAGGAGCGGACAGGATAGGAGAAAAACAGTAGGGGGAAGGACAAGCATAGAGGAATACCCCTAAGTAACTCTTTGACCCAACGCAACACAAGGACGCCCCGGCCTGTCCGTGGACATAGACAGATAGGAGGAGACAAACGTGCTGGGGGAAGACCACAGCCCTGTGTCAGTAATGTCCCTGAGGGAGTGATTGTGAAGGAAGCGGAGCGTGGCCGCATAAGACCTGATGTCATGCGCCGAACCCCGAACCAGAGGATTGCTATCCTTAATGACGCGACACAGGTGTAGTCCCACAGCACGTTTGGTTAATCTCCTACCGGTCTTAGGCGCCACCCAGAGCGCCAACCCCGACCCCGGCACAGTGGAATGAAGATAAGAATGAAGTGAAAGAACAGGGCACAACGTGTGATGACGATGGCCGCGCTTAAGAGCAGGGACAGTGAAAGGCTTAAACACGTGTGCCTCTCGTTCGTTCTTAGCAAGAAAATGAACAGACGGAGCCAAAGTTACCGACCCGAGGATGGGAGCAAACCGCAAGCAGTTCTGGGCCCGAGACATGGCAGCCAATTCCGAGACCCTCTCACCCGTAGCTAAAGCTAGAAGAAACAGTGTCTTGTCAAGTAATCTGTCAGGTGTGGGGTGAAGAGTGTAGGCCGCAGACGAGAGCCTATTGAGAGCCGCCGTCAGAGACCACTGAGGGGGAATCTGACGTGGGGGTGGTCTGAGCTGAAAGCAGGCTCGCATGAAGAACTCTAGTTCTTTCTGAGGAACGACCAACCGCGTGAGGGTCTCAAAATGCTCACGAATGGCAGACAGGTGGTTCCTAATAGTGTTGTACATGTAGCAATGCTCCTCAAATAAATAATTGAGGTAGTGAAAAACAAGCACCACTGATGGAGTTGTCTGTGAAGAGGTGTGTAACCAAGAAGTAAAGCTGTGCCAGTGATATTCATATATCTTCCATGTAGATGGTGTCCAATGTAGAGTGAATTTGTCAGTTAATGATCTTCCAAACAAGGGGAGCCACCTCGCCTCACAAACATCCACGATGCGAATGCCAACGAGGTCCCTAGGTCTCCAATCGACCCCAAGTGGAAGCTTGAGACCGACAGAGGCACGGGATCCGGGCACCATCGTTTCAGCTGAGCGTACCAGGCTTGGGCCGGCCATAGGGGCGCGATCAACCGAACTTTGCCCTGGTACTCTCTCAGCCTGTGGAGGACCTTGCACATCAAAAGTGCGTCGGGCGGCGGAAACACGTACAATGACTGCCACCTGTTCCAGTCCTCGCTGAAAGCGTCCGGTCCCCCCGCTGGAGTGCGAACCCAGCGGGTCAGGAACACAGGCAATTTGGTCGTCTCGTGAGAAGCGAACAAGTCGACCTGCGAAACACCCCAGGAGGCTGCCAGGCCGTCGAATACGGTTTGTTTGAATGACCATTCTACCTGGGTGCTCCGTCCCCGAGACAGAGCATCCGCCCACAGGTTGGCAGACCCGGGCAGGTAGGTTGCATGCAGTGTAATGTTGTAACGATCTGCCTGAAAAACAGTTTCTCCGCCAGATCCTGAAGCACCGCAGATCTGGAGGAGCCCTGTTTCTGTATGCAATTAACTGCAGTCATGTTGTCCATCCTGAAGGCCATCGACCTGCCGAGAAGGGCGTGCCCATGATCCCGCAGGAAGAGCAACGGGACTAACAGTTCCAAGACGTTTATGTGTAGGTGAGTGAGACCTGACCACCTGCCTTGGTTTTGGTGACCCATGCTTGACTGGTAGCCCCATCCCACCTCGCTCGATGCATCGGTGTCTATCCAGATGGTCGGCGGGGGCGAAGTCCAAGGCACAGCTCTCGCGAGCTTGCCCCGAACAACCCAGTGTATCAAAAGCAAATGGATCGAGCGCGGAATCGGCCAAAGCCGATGTGGAGGCAACAGTGGGAATGCCTTGTTGCCCAGTTGAATCAGGCGTTTGATCCTGAGCCTCCCTAGGGGAATGGTCAGACACGCCCAATTGAGCGACCCGATCAACGAGTCCCAGAGTTTCCTGGTAATGGAGACCGAGTGCAATGCAGCAAAAAGTTTCCTTCGAATCTTCGATGCGTTCACCCAACAATGTCTGACGGTCGCGCTCGCCATGTCCCAGTCCAGGCCCACCCACGTCACATCTTGCGACGGGGTGAGGCATGACTTGGGAATGTTGACCTTGAAACCTAAACGTGTGATGTGTTGGATGACAAGGAGAGTGTGTTGTGCACATTGAGTGGGAGAGTCTGCGGAGATGAGCCAATCGTCCAAGTAAAACAGGATCTGAATCCCCTGACGGAGCAGGGGAGTCAGAGCCTGCTTGACGAGTTTCGTAAAGACTCGTGGTGCGGTAATGAGACCGAAGGGCAGCCTGTCGAACGTGAACACCCTTTCGTGCAGCTGGAGCGCCAGATAGCACTGGAACCGAGGAGCAATTGGTACATGCCAGTATGCATCCTTGTGATCCAGGGATATCACCCAGCAGCCGGGACGGAGCGCCAACCGCACCTGACTGATGGTGAGCATCCGAAAGCGGTCGTTCACGATATGCAAATTTAGGCACGACAGGTCGACCACCGGTCTCATCGCATCGCAGTCCTTCTTCGGGACCAGAAACACACGTGAGAGGAAGACCCGCTTGAGCGGGGAGACTTCCCGAACAATCCCATTCTCGAGCATTGACAAGATACCTTGGCCACGTCTGGCGAGACGTGCCGATGTCGGGGAGGACGTCTGAGAGTAGGCCATGACCGCCACCTCCAGGACAGACCCCGCTTCACAACCCGACGCGCCCACGATCGGCGAGGCCATTGCCGATAGTGGGGGCAAAAGAAGCCAGTAGGGGCCCCTTGTGTGAGCCTCAACACTCGTTCGGGGAGGCGGTCGGGAGAGAAGGGGGAAAAACCCGGAGGAACTAGCGGTTTTTTGAGCCAGCATAGTCGTCAGTCTTGCTGCGGCTAGACTGACCTCCACGGGCACCCCCTCCCCTGTAGTGACCGCGTCCCTGAAACCTGCGCGGAGGATCCTGCGCTGGGCGGCGATGCTCCTGCCTCTGGTCAGTACGCCGCGAGGACGCCTCAATGGCGAGCTGACGAGATGGGCGAAGAGGCGAGCGGCGGACATAAGGGCGCATGGCCCGTCCCCAGCCCCCTTGGCGTCACCCATCAACGGCACCTCTCCAAGGCTGGCGTCCCCTCGGCGGACCGGCCTTCCTCCCACGACCCTGGGAGGAAGCGGCTGCGGGAGGCCGCGACGCCCCAGAAACACGGGGCGCGAAGCGTCCCGCAGTCGCAAAGAGGTAAGCCTATTGCCACGCACCATCCAAGAAGAGACCCTCAGTTGCGAGCTCAGAGAGGAGCAGCTTAGTTCTGATCTCCGTGGGTGCCTTCTTACAGAAGGCCACCCTCAGCGACTGTCTACACTTAGCAGCCTCATGGACGGCACTCTGAAAGTCACCCACCGAGTTCAGGGCGAGCTGCAGCTGCACGCGCCGCAAGGTCTCCCAACCCTTCTTGAGGTCGCCAGCCGGCTCGGCTTCAAGAAGCCGGAGGTGAATCCTCGCCATTTGGAACTGCAGGAGGAGGGTGGAGAGCAAGCGAGCGGCGCGTTGCCGGAGCCGGTGATCCCGATCCAGGGCACTCTTCTCCGATGGCACGAAGAAAGACGTGGGCAACTGGTCTAACACAATCTTAGGGGCATTCAGCCATGACCAATATTTGGGAGAGACCCCGGACGATGACAGGACTAGCCCAGACACAAAAGTGTTGTCAGGCGGCGGGAGAGAAACAAAGCCCTCAGCCGACCTGACGCCAAAATCAACCCCTTCCGCCAGCCACCGATCCAACGGCCCATCCTCAAGATTGGTGAGCTCGAGCATGACGTTGCCTTCAGCATCGCGAGCATTCTTAACCAGAGGAAGACCGGCAATGGCTGACAGAGCGGGCGCATCAGCTAAGATCTCATGGTGGGTGTAGTCCGACCATAATCGTGTAGACCCAGAGGGAGATACCCTAGGACGGTACGTAAATAACTGCATATCCGACCTACTGGGGTGAGGCCGGATATCGACCTCTGGGACTAGGCCATCCGGAGTCAGAGCCCTGAAGACACCCTTAGCACTAATCTGTATAGCCAATTCTCAGAAACGCGGAACACGAACGGGCTGGCCAACCATCCCCAGCCCGCTCGCAGGCAGCACGACAAAAGACAGCGAGGGAGTCGGAGAGGGGGCAGGCGCAGGCAGAGCCGCGGCCACCACCACAGGGGTTGCCAGGCCAGTAGGTAGTAGATCTTCAAATGGAGGAAGAGGGGTAACGACAGGAACCACAGTAGGAAGCTGAGGAGGCCTAACCATAGCCTCGGTAAGACGTTCCAGGGTTGCTTGCAAGGCTCCGAACCTGGCACAGTTCTCCTCCTTGAGGGAGTTGAAGGCCTCAAGCCACTTAGGGGCTGCGGCCGAGCGATCTGGCGACGTCGATTCCGGGGAAGTCGACATGTCGACGCGCAGCCGACTCCTCTGAGCAGGGAAGCGAGGGGGAGGTGTATAGTGCAGATCCGGACGAGGGGAGTCCTCCAGGACAACTATGTCAGCGTCCTCCTCAGGCTGCATCCAAACTCCCTTGTCGGGATCCTCAGGATCCTCAAAATCCTCCTCCACGTCAGTCCACTCGTCCTTCTCACCGGCGTCTGGCACTGCCGGAGGAGGCGACTGATCACGGCCCACATTAGAAGACTGGGTACAGCGAAACGCCGGATCGACAGGACCCGGGGACCCCAGAGGCGACAGAGGTGGGGCGGGTACATTGGCGGCCGGACCAAACAAAGAGACCACCCGTGGTGTAGGGGTCGATGTGCTGGCAGGCGGGGGAGGAACAGGTTGATGTCCCGCAGCCTGAGACGCCTCAATCTCCCTGATCAAGTCGTGTGTAGTCTTCCGAGTCGGGGCAAAGTGAGGGGACACAACACGAGGCACAGGTGGTACAGTGCGCTTTTCCCTAAAGGTAGTTGTCCCTAACGGCTGAACAGGTGAAGGTGGAGACTTCCGCTTCCGTCCGCGGTCCAAAGACGTCGTAGAGAGGTCCGCAGGAGGCACTTGAGGAAGGGCGGCCTGCAGCCCTGACGTAGGAGCAGAAGGAAGGCGGAGCAGTAGCCGAACATCCTCGTCCTTGAAGTGAGGGATGCGGTGTAGGGTCTTCCAAACATATCGGGAAATGCCCTCCCACGTAGCCAGGAGGCGCGCCGCAGCCTCCGCCGCCGCAGGTGACGAGGGTTGAGACTCCACTGCCATGACATTAATGAGGCAAGGGCAGCACCTCCTGGGAGAATAACCATCCCTGGAGTAACAAGCCACATGGGTAGGGCATTCCAGATGGCCGGGACTGACCACAGGCTTACCACAACCCCGCCTGGTGCAGAGAGGGAGCGGCATCACACCTGCAACCGGAAGAAAAAACCATTCTTGAGCCTCTAAACAGGTAGGTAAAAACACTAGCAGACAGAAGAATCCCTTAAAAACTGAGACAGGCACAAAGGGAGAAAACCACCCACGAGTGGCCCCTACCCTTGAAGCTGTAGCGGTCCCCAGACAAGGATAATAACCCCCCATCACCCTTGAAAAAACCCCAAGGAAGGATGAAGGCCAATAATACACCACTATAGACAAAAAGAAGAAAGTCGTAAGGTAAACCGATCACAAGGGGAGGGAGACGCCCAAAAGCGCTCACTAGACCTTGAGAAAGAAACCTCCGCCGCATAACGGAGAGTGCATATTCCCCCCCCCCCCCCCCAGTATAAACCCCAAACAGGTGAACAATTAAGGCGACATTACCTGTAGGCCTTAGGCGGAAGCGAGGGAGGCACATGAGAGCACCCAAAGTGGAGCGTATCACAGCCTGGGAAAAAAGGGAGAGGAGCATTAAAATCCAGAACCGATGCACCAACAGGCATGGACAAGTAGCAATGCACTCCCCAACCCAAACCCAGAGAGGAGCGGACCATCAAGGTACCCTCCGGTCGGGGGCGGGACAACAGGACAGCCAAAAAAGCGTGAAACACACGCCGCCGTAGGGCAGGGTAAACACGCCCTGGAGCGGACACCGAGACGCTCCAGAGCGGGCCACAACCGCCAGAACCCTACCAAGGCACCACAGAGACGAGTAGGACCGACCCAGAGCGGGGGAAGAACCCGCGCCCTAGGGCGGGGGAAACACACCCTGGAGCGGACACCGAGACGCTCCAGAGCGGACCACAGCCACCAGAACCTTACCAAGGCACCTCAGAGACGAGTAAGACCGACCCAGAGCGGGGGAAGAACCCGCGCCCTAGGGCGGGTGAAGACACCAAGAAATGAGCTGGCCGAAAAACCAAACGAACCGACCTGGAGCGTGAAAAACCATCGCTCCAGGGCGTCATGCTTGAGCGGGAGGATGATATAGCAGTCTCACGCCCGGTCCAGAGCGGCCAAACACACGCTCTAGGGCGGCACAAAGCCCGACCTAGAGCGGGGCCGAAGAGGGACAGACCAGAAGCAGTCACCAAGAAGGAGAAGACAGCGCCGAAGCGACAGAAGCACGCCCAGGAGCGGAAATACCGACGCCCCAGGGCGGAGCGGCGATCACCATATTAATAGTCTGAGGGCTAGGGAAGGTCCAAGTGAAAGAAGACATGTGACGAGTGCCAGACGCTCGCCCTGGAGCGGTAAGACCGACGCTCCAGGGCGGAGCGGCGAGCCAGGTCCAAGTAACAGAGGACCGAAGCATCACTCACCGACGACACTTAATACAGAAAGTAATGTAACAGAGAAGTGTGTCACGTCTGCCAAGAAGGCCCCCCCAGGAACTCGAGAAAAGGAAACGCCAACCAAAGACCGACCTGGCGTGGGACGTGACCCACGAACAGGGAGGAGCAGAGGAAGACATAGCCTAATCGCAAGGCCCCAAGCAGGCAAAATAAGGGTTGTTAGCCTTAATGAAAATACAGATACAAAATGGGGATCCGGAAAGCCAGAGGTAGTCAGAAAACTGGTGTGAACCCCACAATGAAAAAGGGGGTCAAAGGACAACCCCAGGGGCTGCAACAGAATCGAACGACAAAAAGACCCCCATAGGCTAGGCCACCCAACAAAAAGTTAGCCTAAACGGCACTAGGTGATAGGAAAAATTAAAAAGAAGGGCGCCACTAGCTACCGCACACCCAAAGAGGTGTTGTGACGCATGTCCAGTGTGAGCATGCTGTACAGAATGCCTAGTCATGCCCCACTCTCGCTAGGATCGTCAGGGCAGGAACTTTGGCTGGAGTCTATGTAGAGTTTCCTAACTTAGTTCATGTGAGCCGTTGTACTATAAGTATTATGAATATGTATTTTGTTTTCATCTGAGTCAACGAGTTCTATTTTATATCATTAGTTATAAGTATTGTGTATAAAACTTATTTGTAATGATGAGAGGAGAGAGAGAGATTACGTAACGGGGGTCAGTGGGTGCGCCATGCGGGAGGTGGGCCTAACTCACTAGCACTCCCCCCCTCCCCCCTCCCCTCAGTGCGTGGGAAAGCCTTTGTCTATCCCAGATTGAGAGAGACTAATTACGTAATGATTGTCAGTGGGCGGTCCTTAGTAGTTCACGTTGGGCTCACTAGAGGGCCGAGTATAAAAAGGGAAGTCTCACCACATTTTCTTCAGAACTCATTAGGCAGAGCGACTTCTCATTTCCCTTGCTAACTATAGATATTCTTCTGACTGATGTGAACTTTCTCTACTATCTTTACAGCCTTTTTTCCTCTTTTCCCGACCCTTTTTAACTTCCATGGTCCCGTTGGTGCAGAGCTAGTCAGCCAACGTATTATCGCTTGAGTTCTCACGAGATATATGCCTATTAGATAGCCTATTTTGGAAGGGTTAACTTAGAATAGGATTGATTAATGTTTGTTGCACTCGTATATGCATTTCCCTGTGTGTTATTATTATTGTTCCTGTTTTCTGCTGGTCTAGGTAATGCTAGACTGGGATAAGGCTACTGGTGTTGTGATTTCCGATGTGTACTAGATTTTGTTGAACCTGTACAATCGCAACGGAGACGTGGGAAGCCTAGGTGGTCTTTCTGACTGTGTACCTTGTGAGTTTAGCACTGTGTTGCGAGTGAGGGCTTTTGCCTCTGCCACCCAACACTGTAGTAACTCGTTTGCTTTGACTTTGAGAGGATCGCCAGGAGAGAACCAGATACTAGCGATCTGGATCTCTCAAGAGAGCATCCCGTCAATTAACGTAATTTGGCCGCACAGCCTTAAGGACCTCGCTAGGCTACGAGCCGCTTGCTCAGCCATTGTTTCCTAGCCTACTACATCCCAGCTAGACTTTGCTCGATCAGCAGATACAGAATAGTATTGAAGCTTTCCATATGTATGATATTGTTTATGCACTATTGATTTCATGTGTTGCACGCTTAGCTACTTTAGTGATTAGTGGCCCACGAGCACAATCCGAGTAGGCTATTGCCGGTGCATTGGCGGAGTACTTCTTTTTAATGTTTGCCATTTACTATTGCCTATTCTTATAATTCTTCTTATGTCAATTTAAACCTTTAATGATATTTAATTGCCAGTGTTTTGCTTATTGAATTGCTGTTCAAAATCCGATACGTACTTCTTACGAGCATCCGAGAAGCATCTAACTTTTTCAGAAGATTCCTTGCTCGATGCTTAAGGACTATTGATTAACGTAACGTAATAGTGCCGATCCGAAGTAGAGGGTGGAGGACTTCTTAAGTTCTTAGTCAAGGGTGGATTACTTCGGCTTCGGCCAACACTATTCTTTGGTGTTGTTGTTTCTTACTTCTTTGTTTGATTGTTGACCAGACTAGATAATTCCTGTCTCTTTATTAGTCTGTTGTTGAACACTAGTACCGAGTTCTTGTATACCCCGTTATAGCAGATCGAACTCTGGAGGGTATTGGTGTTTTTTGTTCGGCTGGCAGTACTCAGGGTTTGGGATCGTGTGTTTCCGTTGTGGCAGCGAGCCGTACTCGAGTCCTGATTGAGAGCCCTTGTGTACCCGAGTGCCAGGTCGTAATAAATGGCGACCTTGCTTAGGATTTTGTGAACAGTATAAATTTTTGCAGAGTTGTACAACATTTGTTTGTTTGTATTTTAGCGTGCATATTGAAGAATATTTTTTTTTGTATGGCAATTAGTAAAGCATTTAAGAGACTCCAGTTAATTTAGTAATTAGTGCTTGCATAGGAAGTTTAACACTTTTGTCTCGAGAATTTTTTTGTGGACTTCAGTATGTCGTGCACTAGCACTGACGATGAGCGAGAGATGCCATTTGAAGGTGTGCCGTTAGTAACCAGTGAGGAGGATGCTAGAGTTTTTGTGAGTAAGCGGTACCACGTGACGAAGGAGAGGCTGACTGGGGTGGATGTTTGTGGCTTGCACCTGATAGCCAAGGTTTTGGGCATTTCCAATGTAGTAAGGATGTCCAAGGGGGAGCTGATTTCCTGGGTGTTGCGTGGGCGACATGGGGTTTCGGAGGAGTGGGCGTTTGGGGGGGTTCCTCCCCAGATCCCCTCTCACTCGACTCCCACAGTGCCGTCCACTCAGTTACCGGAGGTTAGCACTCTCCCACAGAGGGATGAGAATTGGCAGATTGGAGTGCCCTCGGGTGGTGCACATGGTGGTTCCCCAGTTTTTGCCCCCCCTCCTTCAGTAGTGGCAGCTCCCTCTTCCTGCCTGTCTCCAGATATGGTATTTAGACTTGAGCTTGCTAAGATTGAGGCTGAGGCTAGGAAGCAGGAGATTGAGGCTAGGAAGCAGGAGAATGAGACCAGGAGGCAGGAGGATGAGACGAGGAGGCAGGAGATTGAGGTTAGGAGGCATGAGGCTGAGCTTAGGTACGACTCAGAGAAATATTGTGCTCAATTAGATTTAGATAAGACTCGTGCAGAGTCGACAGGGATTCGGATGGGCCGTGAGGGCCAAGTAAGAGAACAGTCCTTAGCCCACTTAGTCAAATTGGTGCCGGTATTTAGTGAAACTGAAGTCACAGAATTTTTTAATCGTTTTGAGAAGAAGTGTAGGGAGCATAATTGGCCTGAAGAGAAGTGGGCAGCTCTAGTCTCCTCAAGACTTACGGGTAAGGGTCTGAAGGCTTATGATGCACTGCCTTTAGAGTCTTGCATTGACTACCCAGAATTGAAGAGAGCTGTCCTACGGGCATACGAGTTGCAACCGGAAACATATCGATTGAAGTTTCGGGGTGTTACAAAGACTAGGGAGGCGACCTTTCTTGAACATGCCCGGGACTTAAAAGATGCACTTACAAACTGGACACGTTCTGAGAAAGCTGAGACGGCCGAACAGTTGACTGAGCTGTTTCTGCTCGAGCAGTTTTATAAGTGTACTGGTGCAGAAATGACTTTAACTATTAAAGAAAAGAACCCAAAAACTCTACAGGAGGCAGCTGAGATGGCTGACCTCCGGCTATCACTAATTCGTGGGTGCGGGTCTGCCCAGCGTAGTGAGGCAGGTAACAAGGGGCGTGACGCCCCACCCCCCCGAGTTAGTGATATACCTTATGCAAACAAGTACAAGAGCCATGATACCAAGACTGACCACAAGACTAGCACCGTCCCATTTAAGAAGGGGCCGGGCCCTTCCCAGTACCAAGGGAAGCCCAAAGGGGAGTTGGAGTGTTATCATTGTCATGAAAAGGGGCACTTTGCAAGAGTCTGTCCTAGCAAACCACCTACAGCAGCTGTGTCTTTGGCCTGCAACATTGGTGTGTCTCCGAAGTCATCTGAGTTTGCCCGGGGCAGTTCGTCAGAGGCTGAGGCACAGCCAATGCAGAAGCACCTGGGAGGCTCGAACCCTGCTCAGGATGTTTTTTACGACCATAGAGGGCAGGGTTGCGTGATGTGGGCGGGGCGCAAGCATGGAGTAGAGGTCTTGCGTGATACAGGTGCTTCCCAGACTCTGATGAAAAACTTGACTGGCTACCCTATAAACGCGGCTCGGGTGGTAGTGGTGCAGGGTATTAATGCAACTCGGTCATACCCGCTGGTGCGGTTGGAGTTGGAGGTGGATGGTGTGGCACGTGAATTGGATGTCGGGATTGTGGAGAAACTGCCAGTGGAGGGCGTCGACCTTCTTCTCGGCAACGACTTTGCAATGCCCGCTTCTGAGGTTCTACCCTTAGTCGTTGCCGAGAGGCCGGCCGACGTGAGTAGGGAAGAGCAAGAGTGGGTCGAGCGGTGCCAGACACAACCCATGGCGTGTGTTGTCACCCGAGCTCGGGCAGCTAAAGTGTCACAGCCTAGTCCTCCGTCTTCAGACCAGCGGAGGAACGATCAACAGGAGGAGGCTAAAGCTGGAGTTGGTTTTAAGAGTTTTGACTCGGCGGCTCTCCCGGGTGATTCAGTATTGGCACCTATGTTGGAGTCTGGAGAGGCCCCAGGACCTGTCACAGCTAGTGAGGAGGTAGGGCAGGAAGAGACTCCGAGGCAGCAACGTTACACCCGGAGAGAAAAAAGGGTTGCTCAGTTTGATATTGGGGGAGGACTTGGGTTGCTTCGGAAGCATCTAGACAGGTTGGTTCCCTCAGATATTTGTAAACTGCAGTTGGAGGATCCGGAAGTTCAGAAGTGTGGTAATGGTGCTGTCGAGATCAAACACGAGGACGGGGAAGCATGTCATGTGAACCTGTTGGAGGAGTTTGTGAGGCAACCACCTGAGCAGCCTACTGTCCCTGCGTTGGTCTGCCGCGGCCAAGGTGGAGAAGGAGAGGGGGGCAGTAGGGCACAGGTGGAGGAGAGTAGGGATTGTCATGTCTCGGCGGAGCAGTGGGCGGGGGACACGAGTCTGGTGGCTGTGGAAGCGCTAGAGCACCTGCCTGAGCAGCAGTGTGCAGCACTCCAGCACCAGCTCGGTTCATACCCCACTGGTCGTGCCGAGCACCTGAGTCTCACAACTCGGGCGGTGCAAGATGTTCCGCGAGCAGGTCACGTGAATGTTGAAAGACCGTTAGCCTCGTTGTTTCGGTGGTTCAAGGTGGGCGACGAGGCTTTGGCATGGTTGCCAGGTCAGGGTCGACCCATGGCTGCCAAGGGTGGTGGTCAAAAGGAGGACATTGAGCAGATTGGTGAGGTTGGCTGTGGAGTGGATGTGCCCGGTCGTCACATAGCCTCCCAATGCTGCTCTAGTCTAATGCAACAGCCCTACCATAGACCGACTGTATCTGGCCATGTCTCTAAAAGCGGTGATGCTGAGCAGGCAGATGTCGTCACAAGGAATGCGGGGGTGCGCATGTACGGTATCGGCGGGGAAGCCTTAGCACTAATGAACTATGGGAGTGACTGCACAGGTGGTACTGATTGTCCCTCTCATGACCTGGCTGTTCTAGGGACGAAGGTGGGTGGAGAAGGAGGGAGACTACAGGTTAGAAGCTGCGGTCTCGGCTGGGTTGTGGGAGGGCACTAGGCATGTTGTTCGTGGAGACAGTGCAAGGCAGTTGTTTACTAGGCTATGGCAGTACTTTCGCATGTTTGTTGCTTCTCCAGGCCTGATGTACGGGGTAGAATCCGACATGCAGGCTGGAGATAGTGCAAGGCTCAGTTTAATTCCCTACCGTATAAATCCTGCTCGACAGCCTGTGGTGCAAGCAGAGCTGGATTACGTGTGGACGAAGGGTCTGAGGGATAGGGAATGTCGTGAGTGGTCGTTGCCTGTAACTTTGCTACCGGTGTTAAGTGGCAAGATCAGTGAGTGTGTTGATTGCGAGAGTGTGTGTGCATTATCCCTGACAGACGCCTATACCTTATCAAGAGTTGACGACACCATAGACCGCCTCGGGGCTGCATCGCCTATCACGAAAGTAGATTTAGTAAAAGGTTACTGGCAAGTACCTTTGTCCGAGCGTGCTAAAGAGGTATGTGGTTTTGTTGTGGACGGGAGTACCTACCGGTGCAAAGTTATGCCTTACGGACTTAAGAATGCACCAGCAACGTTTCAGAACCTGATGAATGAAATTGAAAAGGACGATGATGGGCTGGAGCATCCTGTTAGTTTCTGCTCGGAGAAGTACAATTCGGCCCAGGGGAGCTGCTCTGTTGTCGAGGAGGAGCTGCTGGCGGTTGTGCTTGCGCTGGGGCATTTCGAGGTCTATGTTCCAGCCTATGGTCCGGTCGTTGTAGTTTACCCAGATCATCACCCTCTCAAGTTCTTGGACCAGTTTCACAATCGGAATATGAGGCTGACCAGGTGGTCACTAAGGTTATTGGTATATAACCTGGACATACGCCATATTGCCGGTTGTGACAACGTGGTTGCAGATGGTCGTTCAAGGGTATATGATCCTGGGTAGATTGACACACGGGTAGCCTCCTGCTTTAGTTTGAATAGTATTTTGCGCTTGGTGCTTGTTGGCTCGCGGTTGTAGCCCAGCGTATTGGGTCGTAAAGCAGGAGTTGAGCGTTAGGTATAGAAGAAAATAGGCTGCCCTTATAGTGCAGCCGGGAAAAACATATTAAAATATAAAAATCATAAAAAAACTCTTTCTTTTGATATAGATAATTGTATAAATTTGTCATAGCCTATAGAGTTTGAGTAGTCCACGAACTATCAAACGGCTGAGCTGCTGTAAGCTCGCTCTGGGAGCATGATATTGTGTCTTTTGCTATTGTTGGGAGGAGTTATAAAATGTGATTTTTTTTTTTTTTAATAAGATGTGTTTTGGTGATAAACTCAGCTTTGTTTTAGTGCCATGCGGTCGCTGGGTGTGAGGGGCTTGATGGGGTTCTGTGTTTGTCAGATTTTAGCTCAGGGTTGAGCAAGTAAAATCTTGGGGGAGGTGTGACGCATGTCCAGTGTGAGCATGCTGTACAGAACGCCTAGTCATGCCCCACTCTCGCTAGGATCGTCAGGGCAGGAACTTTGGCTGGAGTCTATGTAGAGTTTCCTAACTTAGTTCATGTGAGCCGTTGTACTATAAGTATTATGAATATGTATTTTGTTTTCATCTGAGTCAACGAGTTCTATTTTATATCATTAGTTATAAGTATTGTGTATAAAACTTATTTGTAATGATGAGAGGAGAGAGAGAGATTACGTAACGGGGGTCAGTGGGTGCGCCATGCGGGAGGTGGGCCTAACTCACTAGCACTCCCCCCCTCCCCCCTCCCCTCAGTGCGTGGGAAAGCCTTTGTCTATCCCAGATTGAGAGAGACTAATTACGTAATGATTGTCAGTGGGCGGTCCTTAGTAGTTCACGTTGGGCTCACTAGAGGGCCGAGTATAAAAAGGGAAGTCTCGCCACATTTTCTTCAGAACTCATTAGGCAGAGCGACTTCTCATTTCCCTTGCTAACTATAGATATTCTTCTGACTGATGTGAACTTTCTCTACTATCTTTACAGCCTTTTTTCCTCTTTTCCCGACCCTTTTTAACTTCCATGGTCCCGTTGGTGCAGAGCTAGTCAGCCAACGTATTATCGCTTGAGTTCTCACGAGATATATGCCTATTAGATAGCCTATTTTGGAAGGGTTAACTTAGAATAGGATTGATTAATGTTTGTTGCACTCGTATATGCATTTCCCTGTGTGTTATTATTATTGTTCCTGTTTTCTGCTGGTCTAGGTAATGCTAGACTGGGATAAGGCTACTGGTGTTGTGATTTCCGATGTGTACTAGATTTTGTTGAACCTGTACAATCGCAACGGAGACGTGGGAAGCCTAGGTGGTCTTTCTGACTGTGTACCTTGTGAGTTTAGCACTGTGTTGCGAGTGAGGGCTTTTGCCTCTGCCACCCAACACTGTACTAACTCGTTTGCTTTGACTTTGAGAGGATCGCCAGGAGAGAACCAGATACTAGCGACCTGGATCTCTCAAGAGAGCATCCCGTCAATTAACGTAATTTGGCCGCACAGCCTTAAGGACCTCGCTAGGCTACGAGCCGCTTGCTCAGCCATTGTTTCCTAGCCTACTACATCCCAGCTAGACTTTGCTCGATCAGCAGATACAGAATAGTATTGAAGCTTTCCTTATGTATGATATTGTTTATGCACTATTGATTTCATGTGTTGCACGCTTAGCTACTTTAGTGATTAGTGGCCCACGAGCACAATCCGAGTAGGCTATTGCCGGTGCATTGGCGGAGTACTTCTTTTTAATGTTTGCCATTTACTATTGCATATTCTTATAATTCTTCTTATGTCAATTTAAACCTTTTATGATATTTAATTGCCAGTGTTTTGCTTATTGAATTGCTGTTCAAAATCCGATACGTACTTCTTACGAGCATCCGAGAAGCATCTAACTTTTTCAGAAGATTCCTTGCTCGATGCTTAAGGACTATTGATTAACGTAACGTAATAGTGCCGATCCGAAGTAGAGGGTGGAGGACTTCTTAAGGGGAGCGTCCGGGAGCGTCCGGCTTTACTCTAGAACGTGTCAGTGGATTTTGTCTGTATTTCATAAGATTTTGTACACGTATAGGGGACCTAACATCTAAGAAATTTCCAAAATTTTAATTCTCTAGGACAATTATTTTTTGAGTTAGGTGTGTAAATTTATGACTTTTTGTAAAATCAAAATCTCATTTAAATGTTGTTGCTTGATTGTTTTAATGCATTAGGGGTACTAACAATAGGTGTAGTTTCAATTGTACGTCGATACTTTTTCAATTTTGTATCTAATTGTAGAATTAGGGCATTTACAATTAGGTACAAATTAGGTGACAAATGTCTCGGGGTTGTGTGTCGAAATGGGAAAGAAATAAAAAAAAATGGCGACGTGGAGTTGTAGAGAATTTCATGCCCTTTCCAATGACACCAGAAACATTGTTGTAGCATGTTTGGTTACGTCAGAATTGCGCCGACAAGTGAACTTTCTTACGTGAGGTACTAAGGCACGAGAGCTGTTGCAAGCCAGCCGGCCAGCCGCACCCTACCTCTCTCGCGGCTTGGACCACACTGCTCTTTCTCCTCCACTACCACCACACCCTTCGTTGTTACCCGGGTTGAGTACCAGATACTGTTAGGCAAAATATCTAAGAACGTCATATTTTCACCAAAAATTCATGGTTTTAGTTTTTTTGTTTTGCAGATCCGAAACCCATAATGCATTTTCTACGCGTCTGCGCGACCCGCGACCCGCGAAAACTTTAAACTAGCCCAGAAATAACATGCTTCCAGACGGAATATTGCCTCAGGATTTTAACTAAAGACAGAGGGATGGGTGATGATGCCATATATCGGGTTGCGCAATATTGCCGTTTTGAGCACTATTACGAGTATGAGCCGGACGCCCCCCTTAAGTTCTTAGTCAAGGGTGGATTACTTCGGCTTCGGCCAACACTATTCTTTGGTGTTGTTGTTTCTTACTTCTTTGTTTGATTGTTGACCAGACTAGATAATTCCTGTCTCTTTATTAGTCTGTTGTTGAACACTAGTACCGAGTTCTTGTATACCCCGTTATAGCAGATCGAACTCTGGAGGGTATTGGTGTTTTTTGTTCGGCTGGCAGTACTCAGGGTTTGGGATCGTGTGTTTCCGTTGTGGCAGCGAGCCGTACTCGAGTCCTGATTGAGAGCCCTTGTGTACCCGAGTGCCAGGTCGTAACAGTGTGAGCGCGACATAAAAGACCAACATGGGGCAAATGACATCCCGAGTCGGCGCCCCCCACCATAACATCACCCGAAACACAGAAGTTAGCCTAGCCACCGAAAAAATGCGCGTAAGTCAGAAACTAAGTAAGTGACAAGAAGCCCTAATTGAATAGAACCTATCAAAACCTAAACTAAAGTCACCGCAATGAAAATAAAAGCAATATAAGGCAAAGGCCTTTCAACACTAGCGGCATCCAATGACACGCATGCGCAGAGGGCTGAAAACATGAGAGACCTCCACTTTCAACGCAAACACTCGAAAAAACACCTGAGTGCCCATTTTACGTTGTGCCTACAACACGGATCATCTATCTAGAATTCCAGGCACCAAATAAAGGCCCAAAACTCACCAAAAAGTGACGAAGATAGGAGTGGAAGGCACCAAAAAATGGAGCACCAGAAACATGTGTGCATCCGAGTGGTAGCGCGAAAAAGATGCCCTTTACTCCGGACCGGGTTAGAAGGTACGCCCCTGACAGCGGCGTGAAGAGCCAGATGGAATGGCCTAGTCGACAACTTTTTCTTTTCTTTCTCGTTTCTCTTTTCATTTTTCTATTAAAAAGACCTCAAAAGTATGTACAATGTACCTAGTAGAGGGAGTAAGGTGCTACTCTAGATGTTATCGATTTAATTCGCGCTATGGGTATACGATAATTGGCGCTCTAGAGCGAAGCAGATTACATCGTCATAGTATAAGCTCTACGTTGGAACATAGAGGCTACTACTAAATGAATTACTTAAGAAGTGCGTGCGGAGTTACATGGAGGGATAGACAGACTAATGAGGAAGTAAGAAGGAGGTGTGGTGTGGAGGTAGATGTGCTGGAAAGTGTGAAAAGGAACAACTTGAGATGGTTCGGCCATATGGAATGTATGGAAAGCGAGAGAATGACTAAGAGGGTGTATGAGAGCGAGGTGGAGGGACAGAGAGGGAGAGGTAGACCGATAGAGAGGTGGAAGGATGGAGTGAGGAAGTATATGAACAAAGGCGGTGCTGGAGGGGCGTCGACTGCATGGGGGCGGTTCGTTCCTGGCCACCCCTTCGGGGATCACAGCGTCAGGCAATAGATAGATAGATAGATAGAGACGTTAAAATATAAAACTTGAAAATTAACTCAAAAGTTACTGTACAAATTAATATAACAAACTCATTAAAACAATATAATTATTTAATAGGGCCCCTTCATCATTGACGACTTCGTCTATTAGCATTAATAGTCTCCATTCAACATCCTGCGCCAGCCATTTAAATAACCCGCGCGGAAGATCATGGAGTACTCATCACAAGTGCACGCCTAATTCCCTTATGGGATCGTCATTTTGATTGGGTACCCTACAGAAAAAAAATGTAAAAAATAAAAAATAAACAGATAAATTAATATCTGTTATTATATGACTTGCCATATACGTGGATTTCTCATGTTTTGCTTCCCTGATACCAGGCCCCCTAGCGGCCATCCTCGTTTTTCTTTTCCGCGTCCCTCCCGATCACAGGGCTTGCGCCGTGTCCGCTTCATTTGACGTTCGCAGAGCTTCTAGTGAGTCCTTACTCATTTGTATATATCTGTGTTGTAGTAACAAGGTTTAGATTAGCTAGCACCGATGCCAGATTGGTCGGTCCGTAGGAAGAGTGTGTTAAAATAGGGTACCATTGTCACAGGCGTCCAGGAGTCTCGGATGGGTGGACCGCGTGTGTTGTTTTATTTGTGTATGACGCCTTAGCTGTTGTGTTTACTTAGCTAGAAGGCGACCACGCTACAAGGCATGATACAGACTGTCATTATTGAGGATAGTACATGCCACTGTCTTCAATTATCAGCAAATGCTCTGGTTTAAGGGTGTCTGCACGTGGTGCTCCACCTTCCAGGGTTCGTGTTTTGCTTAGGCCCCTTGATGAAGGCCTTCCTCTACTTGATGCGGCTGCAGATTCTCGAGCGTCTTCGGCTGGGATGTCTTCGGTTTACGTGGTCGTCATAAATAGGGGTCTCCGTCTTAGGCTACAGGTAATTTAGGTGTCTAAATTTGTCTGTTGTTATTGATTACGTTTGTTTCCCCCTGTGTTGGTTCTAGCTTGCTAGCTCGATCCTTTGGGGCTTGGGAGACGTCCCTATATGTCATGATGCATTTTATTATATGTGTGTGGGACTACAGGAAAAGGGCTGTGCCATCCCTGTTTCCCGGCAGTTTTTGTTTGTTCCGGCGGCCCGTGCGGTGGGCCAAGTGTCCGCCTCTGGCGGATAGGAACATTCAGAAGATCCCGGCGTGGTTTGGCTGAACCACTCTCCCAGCGGAATTGCATTCCTACCAGGGCCACCATCTCGGCTCACTGAGGGAACTCACCCTGTCTGGCCTAGTGACACGTAACGACTTCATCGCCCGCGGCAACATCAGTCAAGTGTTCACGACGTGATATATTAGTTTTGCAAACTGGTTAGATACAGTCACAACTTAATAAGGTCAGGGACCTGTAACACTTGTCACAGGTAAAATTGTGAGAAATTCAGCTAGACAGATCCGGCGGAAGGTTAGAATAAGTGTGCACTTTCCACTAAGTTTCCGGCGGATTTGAGATAGGATGTATAATACCTCGCAGGTTGTCCTTATGAGCATTGATTCCTGGAAAAAAAAAGACCTTTCATGTTTGGCGGCTTTACATGAAGTTAAAGCGACATTCAATACATATGCTAAAGATGTTGCCCATTAGACCCTCCAGTGTGATGACGAGGTCCACTGGGAGAAGCTTTTTTTTTTTTTTTTTTCTAAGAGACAATGAACGGAGGAAGGAAAAACACAGATAAAACAAAAAGGTCCATGTGCCTAAAGGCATCCTCCATTCATAAAATGTTTGTAACAACTGGATTTAAACATTTGTAGATTGTAAGTTTGTGGAAAGCAATTCGAGGGAAGTGAATTCCAAAGAGTAGTAGCTCTGGGGATAAATGAATTATGATAAGCAGAAGTTCTGCATTGTGGAGGAGAAAGTGTAAATTCATGGGCGCTCTCAGCTGCCCTAGTTCTACGGGGAAAGATGTGGAGAAGCGGCACAATTGAAGCAAGTTCCTCGGAACAATTGCTGTGAAAATATCTGTAGAATAATGCAAGGGATGCAACGTTTCTTCGTATGAATAATGTAGGAAGGTCCTGTGTGATTGCAGGGTTATTGATTAATCTAATAGCTTTATTTTGAATTTTGTCCAACTGCCTCAAACTCCACTTCCACCCCACAGAGGTGAACAGCAATCCATCTGAGAACGCACATGACTTTTATATAATACGGCCAACTGCTCGTCAGTGAAGAATTCTCGAACTCTGTACAGGAGTCCCAGTTTTTTAGAGGCATTCTTAGCAATGCTTCCAACATAATGTGTCCAGCTCAAGTTAGTAGTTAATGTTACACCGAGAATGTCAATACTAGGGGAAGTGGGAATATTTACATCATTAAAAAATATATGGGAGTCAGTGAGATTCTGTCGGTTAGAAAATTGAATGTACTTGGTTTTCTGTGCATTAAAGGAAACTAGATTCTTTTGTCCCCATTCATTAATTCTAGAAAGGTCCTGGTTCAGAGAAATTGCAGTGTTTATTTTTGAATTTATAATATCGGGTTGGGTGAAAGAATTGGTAAATGTGAAGGAACTGTGGAGTGTTGAGTCATCTGCATAGAAATGTATTGGATTATGAGTGGTAGATATGAGATCATTGATATGAATGAGGAACAGAGTTGGGGCCAAAACTGATCCCTGGGGAACACCAGCATTTATTGAGTGAAATTGAGAATAAAGGCCATCTACCATTACACATATTTTTCTGTTATGAAGATAAGAAGAAATTAGTGGAACTAATGATGCAAGGCCGTAGTGTGACATCTTCGACAATAAGGATTGATGCCAGACTCTATCAAATGCCTTTGATATATCCAGTGGTATTGTATGTGTTTCACCATATTGGTCTGTAGCTTGGTTGATTTGATGCGTAAGAAGGCAAAGAATGTCTGCAGTTGATCGACATCGTCTAAACCCATATTGCCTATCACTGATTAATATATTATTCTCAAGATGCTTAATTATGTGATTATTTAATATAATTTCAAAGACTTTACCAAGAGTGGAAGTTATAGCTATTGGTCTGTAGTTTGATGGATCTGAAGAGGCAGCTTTTTTAGGAACTGGATGGATGTTTGCTTCTTTCCAGGGTACTGGGAAGCATGAAGTATGAGTACACAGACTGAAATTTTTTGTCAATACAGGAGCGAGCACCAAGGAGCAATTCTTAAGTACTATTGGAGGAATTTCATCTGGACCAGGAGCCTTATCTACTGAGAGATTCTGCAAAATAGTTTTGACATGTCTGGTGTGGATCTTAAGTGAGGGAATTTCAGCCGAATTAAAATTAAGTACAGGGACATCTTGATTTATTTCATCTAAGGTTGAGTTCGTGGAGAAAATATCCGCAAGAAGGTTAGCTTTACCTCGTGGGTCACTTACAAGATTGCCAGTCGGAGATTTTAATGGTGGAATGGATGAAGCAGTAGTGAAGTTGGATTTGAATGAGTTAAGAGTATACCAAAATATTTTGTTATCATTTGGATTATTTAGAAGTTTATTTGCCTGCTTGTGGAGAAAGTTTGATTTAGTTAGGTTTAATACAGTTTTGGCATGATTTCTGATGTTTCTAAAGTAATTAAAGGCTTCATGTGTTTTTGATCTTGTGTATGCATTGTAGGCTATTGCTTTTTGTTCAGTTACTCTAGCACAATTATGGTCAAACCATTTAGGTGAATTAGATCTTTTACTGTACTTTTGATGAGGAATAAAAGTTTCCATTCCAATTTTTACAAAATCTTGTATGTGGCTCAAGATGGAATGTGCATCATTAGAAAAGAAAGAGGTCCAGGGAATATCAATAAAGAAACCTTGAAGACCCTCCCAGTCTGCCCAATCGTAATGCCATTTAGTCACCAAAACAGGTTCAGAGTGGGAAGGTGTGGTAGGTGATAGACAGGTGGCCTGTATCAGACAGTGATCAGAAGATCCAAGCGGGGACCTCACTGTAACATCATAATTTTCTGAATTGGTTGTTAAAAATAAGTCCAGTAGGTGGGAATTATGATTAGGATTATCTGGTACACGGGTGGGTTGGTTGTTGTTGTTGTTTTTCCCCAAGCTGCCTGGCCGAACAGCCCCAAGGCCCCGAGCAAGGCCAAGGCCATAACCGAGCGCCCCCACAGAACCCTCCCTGCCGACCACAATAAAGCCTGGGTGACCGAAGCCACTCCATGGCGGGGAGCTGAGGAGGGTGCGGAAACGCCCGGGAAACCAAAGCCCCACCCAGGGCCCTGTGCCCCTCAGCAATTATGAAGAGAAAGTTGAGGGGAAAAGGAAAGATGTGACACTTTGGCTTCCAATCTTGGTAGTTTAGGAGGTCAATCCATGCAAGAGACGCCGTCACTTGAGATCTAAAATATATATAAGTAAAAGGAACAGTCAGAGTAAGCTATGGGCATGGCAGAGATCGCTCAGTTCTCACTCTGATAGACCAGCCCATCACCACATGACTAGAACCCAATCCTCTCAGCATCAGCTAGGAAAGGCCCTAGAAAGCCGCCTTTGGCGGGGGGATAGCTCCCCTATTTCAACCCTTTTTGGGGTTGGGCACCCGCCCAAGTTGGAGGGTGGGTTGGTTGACTAGTTGAGTGAGATTAAATGAGTCTGCAAATAGCTCACATTCAAGACCAGCATCATCAGTCCTGGCTGAATGAGTGAGCCATTCAACATTATGGATATTAAAATCACCCAACACAGTGTTTTCAGAAGAAGCATTTAAGTTGAGGACACTGAGTTGTGAGGACAGAGAATCAAAAAGACTTTGCTCTGGAGGAGTATTTGGGGAACGGTAGATGCAACATATGTATTTAAATTTACCAGCCGAAATTAATTTGTATATAGAATTATCAAAATAGGGACAATTGAAACTAGTAACCTCCTCCAGGGCAATTAAAGATTTTGCGAAGCAACATACACCTCCTTTAGGTCTGAAATTTTGGAGCAGTTGATAACCTGGAAAATTAAATCTAGACGTGTCAGATGTGGATGTTACTTGAGTCTCTGTCAAAAAAAGGAGAGTAGGGGATTCTGCTTGAAGAAATTGGTGTACAGAATTGATGTTAGAGTGAAGTCCCCTTATATTACTAAAGAAAAAGCTGCACCGACGAGCAGCTTTGGGACGTTGCAATGCTCTTATAAAGTCATTATAAAGCTTATTATAAAGTCACCTTTAGTAAAACCCGGTCACTCTAAAGCGGTCAGACCTAAGGTCAAAACTAAAGCCATAAGCAAAGAATATGTCAATAGTAGTAGTGAGAGCGACGTCACAGAGGTCCCCTCCTCGACCCGGGCCACGTGGCGGAGGTCGAAGTCCAGGTCAAATCCTCCACGACACCACGTTCACCACACTACCTCGGACTCTTCGAGGTCCCACAAACGCCGACGAGAAGAGTATACCTCTTCAAGCAGCCGGCGGGAGACCCCACAACTGTCACCGCCCTCTGACTCTCAGACTCCCACTACTAGTGAGGAACATTCTAGGCATGTAACTTCGGATGTAACGTTTGCAATACCAAAATGATCTCTAGTTCCCCGGGGTGTGAAATCAACAGGCCATAGTAGGGTACTGGCCGATCAATTTAGAGGTCATCCGGCGGGGGCACAAGTTATATCTCCGATGGACCAGGACCCCCAGCCCTTGGCGGTGGGAGGTTACTGGCGCCATCCAGAACCTTCTCTAGAACAGACTGAGGATAGCAACACCAACGTGCTGCCATCTTCGGTGCCTGATTTGTCTTGGCCCCCGAGGGATCACGAGGACTCGCAAGAGTTATTATCACATGAACTCTTGGAGCAGAGTGAGGAGCCGGCGGATCCTATGTTCTCCCCGGCTCCTCAGTCGCTTCCAAGTAATTATTCTGAAGCTAGTTCAAATTCATCCAAAGATACCTCAAAACAATGGAAGACTTCGGACCAGGTAAATGACTTATTACATAAGGTATTACAGCAGTACCAACTCCCTGCCTAGATCAGCCGGTTATCACCTCAACTGCTCCCGCTAGTACTTCTGTAGTGAGACCTTTAGATCTTCCGTCAATTTTGACGTCATCACCGACCCCAGTGGAGGCAACGACCCCAGGTCCTGTAGGACCGGCGGCGTTAGCTATGTCCAACCTGAGGGTGATCACTGACGTTCAACCGCCCCCCTTAGACAAGTTACCGGTGAGAAAAGGCCCTATGCCTCTCCTCTATGGTGCTGATTGCTCGTGGGTACCTGTAGTACCAGAGAATCCTCTTATAGCTCAACCATCTGTGTCAGGAGACCCTCCAGTCCCCATGGAATGGTCCATAGAGATTAATAAGAATCGTAAATTTAGGGCTAAAGACGAGACAGGGAGGGTGCTAGATGTTCTAATTAAAGGGTACCTAGTCCCCTTAATCCAGCATATTTTGTGTATTCACCTGCTCCGGCAGTTCCTTCCGCCGCTTCTGCACGACTTTTCGCTGACTGGTCGAAGGCTGATGGCATCAATGATGTCAAGGCCTTAAATGCTATTACGCCGGAGTTGGCTATAACTCCGGCTCTGGACCAAGCTCAGAACCCGGTCCTGCAGATGCGGCAGGTGGGCGCCGGCCCGTGGTTGGATTGGGAAATTGAGGCCCAGGTATTTGCCACTACTATTACATCCAAAGTGTCACACCAAATTCCTCAAGAGAATCACACTTATTTTTCTCTACCAGTATCCAAAGCAGAAGGGGTACCACCAGCCTAACTAACTTTTCTGGCGGCCCCCAAAGTATCTTTGCATGCATTAGATGACCCCTTTTCTCCACCACCGTCTGCTCACTTGGAGCGAGATTTTAGGTTATGAAATAAGGCTTACCGGATGTTCTCTCAATACTTGGTGAGCCATCAAGTAGCCGCCTCTCTAGCACGTACGATCTCGGCCGTCACTGACCCCAAAATTCGGAGAACCATTGAGCTGTCTCGTAGACTGTCACTTCAAAATGCCATTCAGTCCCTTGGCGACATTAGAATCGCGATTTTGGAGGCGGTACGAGCTCGCCAAGATTTGAGAGTGCATCTGGTAAAGAAGTTGCCGGCGGACATAGGTCGCCGGGTAACTCTATCCCCGGTGCTTACGGCTACCCTTCTTAACTCTGAAACTTGGAGCTTAGTCTTTAATTTGGTAAGTGGTTGGAAACAGGTTACCTCCCAAGCAAGGAAGGACCCCCCCCCCCCCCCAAAGAAACCCTTTCACAAATCAAAGGGCGGTCACAAAGCAGTACCAACCACATCCGAAACAGTCATCTCGAGACCCTAGACTACCCCCTCAGCAGGGAGGTTCTCAGTACAAAACCAAACAAGGTAAGGCCCCATATAAAGGTAATCCGCACACTACACAAGCCAAAACTAGTCAAGCGTCCGAGGCCAACACACCTCCCCCTCCAAAAAACTAGCCACCCATCCCCCCCACATCCTGGAGTCGAGCTCTAAGACCCGGGATTGGGAAGTTGCCATAACGGACGATCCCCGGTTGCACCTGGGGTCGTTCGGTTCATTCCGCTCAGCCTGGCCCAAGTTTACCTGGGCCAGAAAAGTAGTGAGGAAAGGAATTACCTGGCGATGACTCCGGCGGCCTCGACTGCGTCAGCCGCAGGAGTATACCCCAGTGTCTCAGGAGGAGGAGGCCGTAGTACAAGAAATGATTGCCAAATGAGTTCTGATTCCAGTCAATGCTTCCCAACTAGTTTTCACGTCACACCTCTTTTTAGTGCCAAAAAGGGACAGTGTGCAAATGCGACCAGTTCTAGATCTCTCGCAACTGAACACATTTATAGAGAATTCACCCTTCAGGATGCTGACTATACAGCAACTCAGACTCGCACTCCCACCGCAAGGTTGGATGTGTTCGATCGATCTCAAAGATGCCTATTGGCATGTCCCTATAAACAAGAGGTTCCAAAAGTTTCTCGCCTAGAGAATCCGGCAAGAGACTTACGTCTGTCAAAGGATGCCATTCGGGCTGAACCTAGCACCAAGAGTTTTCACCAAGCTTGTCAGGCAAGCTCTTTTACCCCTATTAGTTCAAGGCATGCAGGTGTTTTGGTATCTGGATGATTGGCTAGTAGTGGCAAACTCGGTAGAATTATGTCAGGATCATGTCAACCGAGTGTTAGCTCATGTACAAGCCCTATGGTTCAAGGTGAACTTGGCAAAGTCACGCCTTGTCCCCTCAAGGACGATTCAGTGGATAGGGCTGATCTGGGATACCGCCGTCTGACTCTTACACAGAGTGCGGACAACCGCACCAGGTTTCGAAGGAAACTGTTCCGGTTCCTCCACAGTCTGGATACGACCAGGAAAACGTGGGATTCCCTGATCAGTTCTCTCAACTGGATACAATTAACTGTCAAACTAGGCCGACTGAAAACCAAGCGATTAATCCTGGAAGGCAACAAAGTGTTCCCTCTCTTGCCGGAGAAGGAATTATGACCAATTCTTCCATTAATCCACAACTTGCTCTCGGCCTGGACAAAGCACGAAGTCCTCTACTCAGTCATGTCATGGGTTTCTCCTCCACCTACCGTTTGGATAGACACGGACGCCTCGGGGTCCTTGGGGTGGGGATATCAGTCAAGTCTAGGCCACCAGGGACAAGGCATTTGGGGGCCAAACAGTCAGTCACATATCAACAAGCAGGAGCTTTTAGTTCCCTGTTTTTTCTCCAAACTCACGGCACGACGTTGGAGAACAAATCAATAGTATTCAGAATGGACAATCAAACTGCAGTTTTTTGCATTCAGAAGCAAGGCTCAGTGAGGTCACGAGAGTTGTTGAGAGTTTCAGAACAAATTTTTACCCTAACAGACTCGCTAGGGATTTATCTGCATGCCACTTACCTCCCCGGCGTGGCGAACGTCTGGGCAAACGCTCTCTCTCGCCGGCGGAGTACTCTAGTAGAATGGACAATCAAACAGGCGATCTTCAACAAGATAATTGCAAAGCCGGCCCGTCCATAAGTAGACTTGTTTGCGTCAATGCAGAACTACAGACTGCCACTCTTTCTGACCCGTCACGAGGGACCCGATGCACTTCTGGTGGACTGGAACAAGTGGACCTCGATCTATCTGTTTCCGCCACCAGACTCTGTGTTAATGTGCAAGGTCATTCACAAACTAAGGGATTACCGGGGCCGAGTAGCGCTGATCACGCCGCTCTGGCCGGCTCAGGTATGGTACCACCAATTGCAACAGTGGTGCCGGACCCCGGTGTCCCTCCCGGTCTCCGCCTTCCACTTGGAAGCGATTGGCAACCTTCGGACCTCTCTCAGTTTTGCCTTATGGATATTTTCTCGGCCAAATGGCTAAATAAATTTGGGCCTAGTGTCACTCAAAAGCTCTTGAATCAGTACACCCCGTCTACCAGGAGACAATATCAATCACATTGGAAAACCTTTACAACCTGGATTGTGGAATCGGGGCAGACAACTGCTTTGTCAGCCCTAGTATTCAAGTACTTAGATTATCTGTTTGAGCAGAAACATAGTTTGGTTATAACGTTAACCCGGGAACGGCGAGGGGGGGGGGTAATGAACTAGCTCCCCATGGGCGAGCATATGGGCTCCATTCAGGCCTATAATCGTCATTTTACGATAAATATCGTTATTACCTATTCATATGAGCCTATTTTACCTTCACTATGAAGATAGTAACCTGTAACAACAATCAAACCAGTGAAAATATCATTTTTCTGGTCAAAATCGCGAATATAGATGAACCAGCCCATTCATGAATTTTGGAGAAAATTGAGGCAACCCCTCCCTCCACGAGGCCTCAAGCCACACTGAGCCTACTCATACACACACTCGCTTGTGTAACACACCTGCTAGGCACGTAAGCACATCCCCCACACAGTTTGCTAATGTTAGCACAAAAATATACCAACAAATTAGGGGATAACAGGGAAAATAGGTGATAATTGAAGGGGGAGGGGAAAGGGAGGAAGGAGGGGATGTGGAGGAGTGATATGAGGTATAGGGAGAAAAAAAAAAAAAAAAAATGTTTAGTGCTGTTTAAATGGTATTTTTAGGCCTCCCTCTTAAGAGCTTTGCCGCCCTCGCCCAGTAAAACCTCTTAAGAGCTTTTCCGCCGTTCCCGGGTTAAAGAATCATCTGTCGGCCATTAGGACCCCCTTCCTTGATCTCACCGGCCTTTCCATACCACAGGCGGAGGAGAAAGGTTTTATGAGGGCATGTTTCAAAATTCGTCCTCCTCCTCGCCAGCTCATGCCCACCTGGTCCCTTGATAAAGCTTTGGAATTGCTACAATCCCGCAAGTATAATCATGCGCCGGACTTTGACTCACTTTTTAAGAAAGCGATTTTTCTCATGGCACTTGCCACTGGACACCGGGTATCAGAGCTGGCGGCGATGAGCAACGAACCAAAAGTTCTGTCTCAGGTTTGGGAGGCTGCACGACCATGTACAAATCGTGCCGTCTCCCTCATTTATTGCAAAAAAATACCATTCAGACCATGTCTTCTCTGAATTTTCAGTCCCGACCCTCAAGAGGGGCCTCATTCATCACATGTTATGTCCTGTACAAGCACTCACAAAGTTTATGAGGGCTGCGCAACCTCGCCAACCAGGTGCTTTATGGGTGAACCGAACAGGTACGCGTGCTACGAAACGGAAGTTAGCTTCTTTAATAGTAGGCATTTTTAAGGAAAGCAACCACGGCGTGTTAGGTCGGGCTCACGACATTAGGAAGTGGGCGGTGTCTCTCAGATTTTTACAAAATTTTTCAATTGAGTATATTGCTAAGACCCAACTTTGGGCTTCCAACCATACATTCCTGACACGCTACCTGTCGGTCGCTCTAGATAAACTAAAGCGTACTTGTGTAGCCTTACGGCATCGGGTACAGTAAGTAGTATGTTTTTATTAATTAATTGTTAAAAGGGGGGGGGGGGGGGGGCTCTGCGGAATAAGACCATATCCCCTCTGTACCCTTGGAGATTGTGATATATCACGAGCTGTGATAGGACGAGTTCTCAGTCCTGTATTTAGTCGTGTTAATTTTAAGAGAGTTTTCACATAGTTGCAACTATGTCTATATATATTTTACCAAAGTGCACAGTGAGATTACTGTACAATTAGTTTTAAGATCAGAGCGAGTACCTACTGCTGGGACTCGCTCGGTAGGACACGGACGTGTCATACACTTTCATGCATAAGGTCGCCTGCAACGGCCTTACCATGAGCAAGCAGTTTCTTAATGCCACGCACTGCTAGCAAATCTTTTATAGGTTTTTTATATTTTGTATTGCATACAATAAAAATCTTAAGAAAATTTTTATTCGGATTTTGTTCCCTAAGGTTAGGATATTTTACAAATGTCCCACCTCCAGTCTTGATATTTAGGCGAAGTCGTCAATGATGAAGGGGCCCTATTAAATTATTGGTTTGATTCCTGAAGGGAAGTAAAAAAAACTAATATTTAGTAGGGCCCCGTAATCATTGACTCGGGCCCTCCCAACCATCCCACTTCCCATTCGTTGATTTCCATAGTTTTTTTCTTGGTATATCAGTAAAGAACGAGGATGGCCGCTCGGGGGCCTGGTATCGGGGAAGCAAAACATGAGAAATCCACGTATATGGCAAGTCATATAATAACAGATATTAATTCATCTTTTTCTTTTTTCTTTTTTACAGAGTTTTTTCTGTAGGGTACTCAATCAAAATGACGATCCCATAAGGGAATTAGGCGTGCACTTGTGATGAGTACTCCATGATCTTCCGCGCGGGTTATTCAAATTGCTGGCGCAGGATGTTGAATGGAGACTATTAATGTTAATAGGCGAAGTCGTCAATGATTACGGGGCCCTGACTAAATATTAGGTTTTCTTTACTTCCCTTCGGGAATCAAACCTATAATTTAGACAATTTTGTATAGTTTAGGAAGGATCTGTGGTAGTAAAAGGAGTGAGAAAGTTCGAAGCCTGTTAATAAAAAACTATCGAAACGACAACACACCACACTAAACAAAATCTATACATTATGTGGAAAAATACTTTTAAATTTATCGGAAATTAAACTTTGAAAATAACAAATTTATAATATCCACATATCTATATGTAGCCTATATACCCAGACACATAGTCTGTGTCCCATTGTGTAGCCTATATACCCAGACACATAGTCTGTGTCCCATTGTGTAGCCTATATACCCAGACACATAGTCTGTGTCCCATATTACCCATAGCTGGAGGTTGCAGAATCCATGGTGTTGAAGACGTTAAATAAATATTAATAATAAAGGTGTATGTATGTATGGGTGGCACCCTGGGGCCGGGGTAGTGCTGGAGGGACCTTGGTGATCCCTGGTCTCTGGGTCTTTTTCTAGATGACCTAGATTTGTGTGAATACCTGGTATGTATTTTGTTTTTGTGTGTCCATTGTTTTATGTTATGTTGTCCCTGTTCGGGCTCTGTCTTGAGTTACCCCCCCCCCCCCATAAAAAAGGAATAGTGAGGAATGAGTAAATATATTAAAGGTGTATGTAGTTTACCTGGGCAACATAAGGTCAGAGATGGCGGTGGATGGACAGAGGTGTAGTACACAGTGTTCAGTTAACATCATGTGGCTCACATAATGTTCTATGTCTGATGTCTTACTGCCACATAGACCACAAACAAAACAGTCACGTGTGTACCCTCCCATACCTACATCTGGGGAAGAAAGTATGTATGTATTACTGCCACACAGACCACACACAAAACAGTCACGTGTGCACCAGACCAAACCTACATCTGGGGGAGAAAGTAGGCTATAGTTCATTCATTAGAAACTATTTTTATTAATTTCACTACCAACACCAAACATCTCCCACAGAAATGAATGAAACTAAGCATGTGATCCACCGGGATTCGAACCTGGGTTACCACATACAGATTCTAAACACTCTAACCATTACACCATCAATGTGGAAACTCTTAACTATGAACCTATATAACTCAAAAATGACTACAGTAATCAAGTTAATATTTCTACCATTAGGGAGGAGTCAGCCAGGGAATAGATATGGAAATTTAACTCAATTGCGGGCTATCTTGTTTACATCACCGTAGCGCCAGGCGGGCATAATTACCAAAAACATTTCTTCATTCCATGCTCTTTTTCCTGCATAAGCAAGAGCCAGACGGTAATGATGCGGTTTTTACCACCATGCACTCCCTACTCAAGAGCTTGGCTAGGGTGGATGATCAGTACCGTACAGTATTTATATAAGACGAAGTTAAAGGTCTCCACCTTACTCATCATCTCTGGTGTGTTGTTGTGATCATCTAGGCCCAACACAGACCAAGTTAAAGGTCTCCAACTTACTCATCATCTCTGGTGTGTTGTTGTGATCATCTAGGCCCAACACAGACCAAGTTAAAGGTCTCCAATTTACTCATCATCTCTGGTGTGTTGTTGTGATCATCTAGGCCCAACACAGACCAAGTGAAAGGCCTCCAACTTACTCATCATCTCTGGTGTTGTTGTGATCATCTAGGCCCAATACAGACCAAGTTAAAGGTCTCCAACTTACTCATCATCTCTGGTGTGTTGTTGTGATCACCTAGGCCCAATACAGACCAAGTTAAAGGTCTCCAACTTACTCATCATCTCTGGTGTGTTGTTGTGATCATCTAGGCCCAACACAGACCAAGTTAAAGGTCTCCAACTTACTCATCATCTCTGGTGTGTTGTTGTTGTTGTTGTTGTTCCCCAAGCTGCCTGGCCGAACAGCCCCAAGGCCCTGAGCAAGGTCAAGGCCATAACCGAGCACCCCCACAGAACCCTCCCTGCCGACCACAATAAAGCCTGGGTGACCGAAGCCACTCCATGGCGGGGAGCTGAGGAGGGTGCGGAAACGCCCGGGAAACCAAAGCCCCACCCAGGACCCTGTGCCCCTCAGCAATTATGAAGAGAAAGTTGAGGGGCAAAGGAAAAAATGTGACGCTTTGGCTTCCAATCTTGGTAGATTGGGAGGTCAATCCACGGAAAAGACGCCGTCACTTGAGATCTAGAAAACATATAAGTAAAAGGAACAGTCAGAGTAAGTTATGGGTATGGCAGAGATCGTTCAGTTCTCACTCTGATAGACCAACCAGCCCATCACCACAAGCAAACAAGAAGTAAAACTATCTTGCTCAACTCTCTGACTCCTACAGGGCGTTCCTAAACACAATGAAATAGTCTACTGATAGCCAGAGTAAAAAGAAATAAAGGGTTAAACAACTAGTGTAATATCCATCTACTGCTCTGGGCCAGCGTTCTCAGCCTGTTCAATGATAGTTTCAAATGCGAATGGCACGAAAGCGTAACCTTGACCTCCATAAAATTTGCTCTGGAATTCGACCCAGTGGAGTCGAAGGGTGTGGAGGAAGGCTGAGAGTCCCTCCATGAGTACCAGAATGGCCACAGTGAGGCAGGCCCAAATGGCGAAGATGAAGTACGTGAAGATCCCACCGGCCTCACCACCAGAGGTCATCCCAATCCTCAGCACCATGCTCCACAGTACCTCGCTTAACTGTGCATGAGCGAGTGAGAGAGCCCAGAGTCGCAAGTATGAGGCGGTGTGAGAGACGGAGCCAAGGACATACTCAATGGTGTGTATACCCTGGTGAATAATTATTTCGCTCATGTCGTTTTCCTCTGTGGCCACAGCTCTGGTGTGTTGTTGTGATCATCTAGGCCCAACACAGACCAAGTTAAAGGTCTCCAACTTACTCATCATCTCTGGTGTGTTGTTGTGATCATCTAGGCCCAACACAGACCAAGTTAAAGGTCTCCAACTTATTCATCATCTCTTGTGTGTTGTTGTGATCATCTAGGCCAAATACAGACCAAGTTAAAGATCTCCAACTTACTCATAATCTCTGGTGTGTTGTTGTGATCATCTAGGCCCAACACAGTGGAGGAGTGGCAATGTTCACCCATCACTTCCTTAGTCTGTAAACAATTACAATATAATTAATATAAGTGGACAAATTATCACTAAGTAGGGTATCCAACAAAAACTCAGTATTGGTGATGGGCTGGTCTATCAGTGAGAGTTGAGCGATCTCTGCCATACCCATAGCTTACTCTGACTGTTCCTTTTACTTATATATTTTCTAGATCTCAAGTGACGGAGTCTCTTCCGTGGTTTGACCTCCCTACTGCCAACCTAGAGGTTGGCAGATTGGGAGCTAAAGCGTCACATTTTTCCTTTGCCCCTCAACTTTCCCTCATAATTGCTGAGGGGCACAGGGCCCTGGGTGGGGCTTTGATTTCTCGGGCGTTTCCGCACCCTCCTCAGCTCCCCGCCTTGGAGTGGCTTCGGTCACCGGGGCTTTATTAGTGGTAAGCAGGGAGGGTTTTGTGGGAGCGCTCGTTTATGGCCTTGGCCTTGCTCGGGACCTTGGGGCTGCTCGGCCAGACAGCCTGGGCAACAGCAACCACAACAACAACAAAAACCGAGTCCATTATTTTCAGTCTTTATTATTGTATGTGGAAAGATAAAATTAGGGTTTTTAGTTCAAATTATATCTTTGGAAGTAATAAACTGGTCAAAACAATGCTATTTCATTAATTTTGTTGTATGCCTTCTCATTCTCATTCAAGTCTTCAAACAAAATTGCTCCGGTTTGACACCCTGTCATGGTGTCAAATGATTCAAATGAAGGCCAATTCAATACAAGTCCGCACACATACTGTATACACAATTAATTTATTACCCAGTGAGCACCAGGCATTGTAAACTGCTGCCAGTACCAGCGTCGGCCCTTATTGACCATTGATATAAGGCTTGTAGAGGGTTCAAATTTGTATGGGAACTGCTTTAGGATCCCACGGAACAATACCGATAGTTGGCAACCCCCAAGTCCAGCCGTGTGCGTGTGAGCGCGCGCGGGAGTGATTTTCCAGTATTTTGCCTACCCATCACCGCATGTAAATGTGACTTTCCCCCGCCCCCCCCCAGGACCCCCAAATGATCTAGGTGAGCGGTTTTATGTTGTTTTTCCTTCATTGCTAACCCATCCCAAGTGTTTTCAGGAAAACAAAAAAATAACAAGTGGCTGGGTATGGAGTGTGCTATTTTATTAAATCAGCTGGTGCTCAATGGGTTAATGCTTTATAGTGTTTTATATTGTCTTTTGAAGTGATACAATAGAAGATACAGTACGGTCTTATGTGGTTTTTCTTGCATTTCTTCTTATATTAACTCCAGTAAGCAATATTGGATAAGATCCTGTGTAGCAGGGAGAACTGTTTTTCAGATGTCTATTTACTAAGAAACATTGAACAATATATTTAACTTAACCTAATCTAGTACAGTATATTAGTGGACTAGCCTATTTATGAATGTAAAATGTAAAAATATAATGTAACATTACTGAGATATACAGTATGTAAAATACTGGTCTCCCCGCTACACAGGATTATAACCAATATTGGGAGGTTTGACGACCTCTCTTATAACCAAATAAGGAAAACCTCTTATTTGGTAGCAGTCTCGGAGTATCCAACGTAGGGCTTAAGATCTCAGCCGCTACCACAGCGGGCCGATTAATCAGTACTCACGCGAAGTTCCAATAATCTCTAGAGTTGCACCTCAATTCACTACTAGGCACGTACACACTCCGAGACGACTAAAGAACGAAAAGAAATTTAGGATAGCGAAGGAGATAAAAAAAATGTATAGTTACCCATTTAATCTAGCTGCTCTCCTCTTAGCCATGCTCCATGTTCTATGAGCCTGCGCCAGTACATATAACAGTACCGGTATCTGGGCGTTTCCGCACCCTCCTCAGCTCCCCGCCATGGAGTGGCTTCGGTCACCCAGGCTTTATTGTGGTCGGCAGGGAGGGTTCTGTGGGGGCGCTCGGTTATGGCCTTGGCCTTGCTCGGGGCCTTGGGGCTATTCGGCCAGGCAGCTTGGGGAACAACAACAACAACAGTATCTAGGTATCAAGTAATCAGTGTAAATTGGATGGGCAGGGGATCGGCATGAGGGCGGGATACTCTGTCGTTGGATACTCCGAGACTGCTACCAAATAAGAGGTTTTCCTTATTTTGGTTATAAGGGAGGTCGTCAAACCTCCCAATTTAGTAGCAGTCTCTACGTTTCCGACGTAGGGCTTGAATCCCACATTGGAGGTGGACATCCAATAAACCACAAAAAAAACAATCCTTAGCAAAAGTAGAGGACCAAGAAAAGACACAAATAAACATTTTAGTTTCTCGGGAAAAAAGAGCGTAACAGTATGGTGCATATTAAGAAAATACAGTTACTAGCGTATCAGTCTAGGGTCTAAAATGCACAGGCAGGTAAAGGAATAGGTCATGTCGACCTTGGAATGGCACACCAACATGGGAAAGGTGAAGTCAATTGTAAGTATTACAAAAATAAAAGGCATGGCACAGCAGGTGGATGACACCTCGCAGCTGCTCTCCGATAATGAGTTACCTTGTGTGAAGTTGATAGGAGTGTCTAAGTGTTGTCCCGGAAATTTATATGTGCATTTCAATAAGTAATTAGGTGTTTTATGAGCAATTCAGATGTAATTGGATATTCCAAGTAATTGAAAATATGGATTAAGTAAAACAGTTCCTGGAGTGAGATGGGATAGTGGGGCGATTGTTGTTTTTAGGCTGGCAGACGACCACCTCGCGATGGCGGGAAGGCGTGAAAGCCTAGCTGGGGATGAGGAGGAATATGAATTTGAAGGCTTTATCACCGAGGACAAGGATGATCAGTTGGCAAGTATGAAAAAACAATTAATGGGTCTTGTGAGATGGAGGGGAGTGATGGAAAATTGGAGGAAGGAGTTAGGGGCTAAAGTAGAAGTTTTGTCCGATATGTGTGGCGTTACTAGCGGGGTGGATAGGCCTAGGCCAGTAAGTGACAGCCTAGCGGCAGTGATGGCCAGAGTAGACGAGTTAGCGTCGGAAAATGTGGCACTCAAGGATCAGCTTAAGGAATATGAGGGCCACCTGAGTGAGGAAGTAAAAGGAATTAGTGAGGTAAAAAATGAGTGGACAAGGGTAGAAAGTGCCACGATGGTAGCCCTTGAAGAAATTGTGAAGGAGCAGAAGGAAGAGAGAGAAAAGGAAAAGAAAGAGTTTGAAAAAAATGTAGTGCAAGTTTTAAAGAAGAAAGAGAAGGTAGTGAGAGAGACAATAGATAGAGGTAAGTGTGTAGTAATCTTTGGAGATGTGGAAGAGCACCTGGCAGATATGAAGGTAAGAAAGGAAAGGGATGTTGTGAAAGTCAAGGGGATACTGGATTACTTAGACGAGGGTTATGGATGGGTAAAAGAACTGGAGGAGGTGAGAAGGTTAGGAATATATAAGAAGGGCGAGATGAGACCACTAAGAGTGGAACTAAAGTTTAGATCAACAGCAGAAGCAGTAGCCAATGTGAGCTGGAAATTAAATTCGTCAGAGCTGAATCATATAAGGGTAAAAAAGGACCTAAGTGTAGAAGAACGAGAACAGTTAAGGGAACTCCAAGCTAAGGCTGATGAAGAGAATGGAAAGTTGTCTGAAGAGCAAAAGAAGAAATTTTTTTGGAGAATAAGGGAAGGGCAAGTAAGGAAGTGGTACATCAGGAGCCACCAAGAACCGAAAGTAAGAGGAGTGATAGGGAAAGAGACAGAGAGACAAGTACGAAGTCAAAGCAAGGAGACGGAGCGAGAGATAATGCAGGGAGCAGGGGACCGGAGAGAGAGCCAGGATGTGGTGGAGAGGGTGGAACAGAGGGAGAGAGAGGGGGGAGGAGAATAGAATTAGTGGGGGAGGTGGAACTGGGTCAGGGAAGGGATGGAGGAGGAGGTGAACCTGGTAGGAGGCAGAGAGGGAAGAGAAACAAGGAGGTGGATTCAAATATACTGTGCTACTACACTAATATAGATGGAATAAACAGTAAAAAGGTAGAGTTAGATAATATATTAAGAAAAGATCAACCACAGATAGTCTGTTTGACAGAGACAAAGCTGAACCAGGACTTTGACAGCAACATAGTGTTTAGTGAAGGATATAATATATGGAGAAATGATAGAAAGGGTAAAAGGGGAGGTGGAGTGGCAGTATTAGTTAAGAACCCTATGACAGCAAAGCACGTGGAGTTAAATAATGACAAGGCAGAAATAATGGCAGTTGAACTCAATGATATAGAAGGAAAAAAGCTAGACATAGCAGTAGCTTACATGCCACCAAAGACCAGAGCATGGAGGGAGTTGGAGTTTGAGGAGATGGTAGAGGATATGATTCAGTCGTTGAGAAGATTGCTTTTAAGGAAGAATCGATTGATCTTGGTAGGAGATTTCAACTGTAGTGAGGTTGATTGGGAATCGGGAGATGCAGGGCCAAATCAGAGATCTTGGGGAAGTCGGCTAGTGGAGTTGGTTACGGAAAATGTACTTGCACAACATGTGAAGGAAAATACAAGAATGAGGGGTAATAACGAACCTTCTAAACTCGATCTGATTTTTACAAAAGATCCTCACGAAATTAGTGATATAAACTATCTATGTCCTGTAGGTAAAAGTGATCACCTATTACTAAAATGGAAGTTGACCTCGAGTAATGCCAATAGATTAGACAATAGCTACATAAATGACAGATTAAATTATAGTAAAGCTGATTATGTATCCTTGAAAAGATATTTAGAGGGAGTAGATTGGGATCTTATTTTGAAGGAACGGGACGTACAAGGTAAATATAGTAGATTCCTCGAAATTTATAGAGTGGGAACCAATATGTTTGTCCCAAGATATAAAACTGGAAATTTTACTGAGCAGAAAGATTGGTTTAATTTGAAATGCAAAAGAGCTTAGGGTAGGCGTGATGCAGCTTGGGCTAGATTAAGAAGAAGGAACACTGAGAGTAATCGGAATAAATATAAACAGGAGAGGAATAGATATGTTAACATAATTAGGCAAGTTAAAATGAACTATGAGAAGAACATAGTAAATAAATGTGAAAGTGACCCTAGATTATTTTATAAATATATAAACAGTAAGTTGAAGGTAAAGAAACAAATTACTAAATTAAGAGTTGATGCTAGGACGTATGAAAATGTATCGGACATGTGTGAGGTAATGAATAACAAATTGGGGTCAGTTTTTACTAGAGAGGAAGGTTTTGACGAACCACAGGCGGGAGTACTGGAGAGTGGTCTTAGTAAGATTGAAATAACTAGAGATGAGCTGTTATCTGCGATGAGAGGACTTGAAGTAAGGAAAGCTATGGGACCAGATGAAGTGTCTGCCTGGGTTTTAAAGGAGTGTGCAGAACAATTAGTAGAGCCAGTGAGGGACATAATTCAAGCTTCCTTAGATAAAGGACAGGTTCCTGTTGAATGGAAAAGAGCTAATATCATTCCGATATACAAGAATGGAAACCCTGAGGACCCTCTAAACTATAGACCAGTTTCACTTACTAGTATTGTATGCAAGATTTGTGAAAAGCTAATTAGGAAGAGATGGATGAAAATGTTGGAGAGAAAGAAGATAATAACCCCAAAGCAATTTGGATTCAGAGAAGGGACATCTTGTGTTACCAGTTTGCTATGTTATTACAGTAGGGTGATAGATGTACTCCAAGAAAAAGGCGGATGGGTGGACTGCGTCTACTTAGACCTTTCCAAAGCATTCGATAAGGTACCACATAAGAGATTGTTATCTAAGCTTGAGACGCTAGGATGTGTCAGGGGGAGTTTGCTGAAATGGATGGAGAGCTATTTAACAGATAGGGAAATGAGGACCAACATTAGAGGAACTTACTCATCGTGGCGGAAAGTTGAGAGTGGTGTGCCGCAGGGATCTGTGTTGGCACCTCTCATGTTCCTTATGTACGTGAATGACCTGCCGATAGGCATAAACTCTTACATGTCAATGTTTGCAGATGACGTAAAAATTATGAGACAAATAACAAATAAAAGTAGTTGTGAGGAGCTGCAAGGGGATTTAGATAAAATATACGAATGGAGCACCAAGTGGAAAATGAAATTTAATATAAGTAAATGCCATGTGTTAAATATGGGAAGAAGTGTGAATAGACCAAATTGGGAGTACAGGATGGGAGATAATATAATTAGCAAGGCCGAAAAAGAAAAAGATTTAGGGTTGATTATACAAGGTAATTTGTCGCCAGAGAAACATATTAACAAGCTCTTTAGCGGAATGTATGCAATGGCCGGGAATATGAAAGTTGCTCTGAACTACTTGGATGAGACCATGGTAGCGAAAATTATGAAGAGTATGATTAGACCAAGATTGGAGTATGCAGCAGTGGTGTGGTCCCCGCATCTAAAGAAGCATATTCACAAGTTAGAAAGAATCCAGAGAGCAGTCACTAGATTGGTTCCAAGTCTCAGAGAACTGCCATATGAAGGGAGGCTAGACAAATTAAATCTACCGAGTCTAAAAGAGAGGAGAGAGTAGGAGTAAAAATGCCATTTCCGTTTTTACATCCGTAGACTTTATTGAAAAAAAAACCCACTGCCATTTTCGTTTTTACACCCGTAGACTTTATTGAAAAAGCCACTGCCATTTCCGTTTTTACATCCGTAGACTTTATTGAAAAAGCCACTGCCATTTCCGTTTTTACATCCGTAGACTTTATTGAAAAAGCCCCTGCCAGAAAAAAAAACCCTGCCATTTTCGTTTTTACATCCATAGACTTTATTGAAAAAGCCCCTGCCAGAAAAAATTGGGTCCAAAATGGCGACGGTTGTCCGGTAGTGACCAGTTAGGGGTAACCTGAGAAGTGTCCAAAAATGGCGACGGTTGTCCGGTAGTGGCGGAAAAGGTGACCTACCTGAGTGGGAGTGGCATCTGATAAATCAGTCCTCGTGGGAATTATAAAAGGCAAATACTGTCACAACTTTCATACATCCTTACTATTTTAAATATGACCGTCTCTCTCTCATTGTACACACACACACACACACACACACGGTGCCCCGCCTACTCCTCTGGACCTCATTCGTGATCAAGTGTCAAGATAAACCTAGCCTAGCCTAACTCTTTCTCTCTCTCTCCCTAACCTAGCCTAACCTAACCTAGCCTAGCCTAGCCTAATCTAACCTAACCTAACCTAGCCTAGCCTAACCTAGCCTAACCCTTTCTCTCTCTCTCTCTGTATCTCTCTCTTTCATCATATTTTTCCACGCTATTCTTAGAGTTCAGATTTCAAGATACCGAGCCACCTGATTTCACCCATCTCCGTACCAAAAATACTTTTGGGTCACCTGCTCCCATAAATCAGTCTACTATCTATATCTCTATCTCTATCTATATAGGTCTGACAGCGACCCTTTCTTTCATCATATTTTTTCCACGCTATTCTTAGAGTTCAGATTTCAAGATACCAAGCCACCTGATTTCACCCATCTCTGTACCAAAAATACTTTTGGGTCAGCTGCTCCCATAAATCAATCGACTATCTATATCTATATCGCTATCTATATCGGTCTGACAGCGACCCCTCAGTAGTTTCTCTCTCTCTCTCTTTCATCATATTTTTTCCAACCACCTAACCTAACCTTGCCTAGGCGAGAACATGTGACTACCTGTTATATATAGTCATGCAGCCCACCCCGTGTGAACCCTAAAACATATATATATGCATTCAAACCTCGTAAAGGTATTAGTTAAATAGAAACCAACATGGCGGAAGCATTTACCTCCGATGCTCTCGACATACTCAAACACCCCGCTCGCATAATAGTAGCGGGATACAGCAATTCCGGCAAATCAGAACTCGTCAAGAAACTTATATCCAAGCATCATAATAAATTTAAAAAGATTGTTATATGCGGTCTTCTCTCGCACCCCCTACAGCATGATAAAGAAATAGGACCTAAGGTAACCGTATCTCCAGAAATAGTGAATCCTATAAGCGATGAGGATATTTACGATCAAAGAGGAACCTTATTCATCCTTGACGATCTATTTATCGAAGCTGTAAAGAATAAAGTAGTCGTTGACGCTTTTACCCGCGGTCGGCATAATAACATTTCATGCATCTTCATAACCCAAAACCTATACATGGGCGGTAAACATGCGAGGAATATTAGTCTCAACTGTTCTCACTTCCTATTACTGAGACAACGTGACTTATTGCAAATACAACTACTTGGAAGGCAAATATTCGGCAAAGACCGAGCCAGCGATTTTGTTGAAATATACAAATCTGCCGTTTTCTCTAAACCCTTTGGCTATCTCCTTGTTGACTTAGGTATAAATATCCCCGAAGCCCTGCAATTCCGCACAAATATAGTGGGTGAACCACCCTGTGAACGTGTATTCCAATGGTGAGTTCTAAGCATCGAGAGCTATTAAATGTTCTCTACGGTCGTCACGACCAGCCATACGGACTGTCTTCTCAAAAGAAACTATGGGATAAGGCTCGAGACATTGATCCTTCCATAAAACTGCAAGATGTGACAGGATTTCTCAGGACCAGCAAAACCTACACTCTACATAAGCTACAGCCAAAGAAATTCCCCCGCCAGAAAGTTCTCTCCCCCAAGCCCAAGATCATCATGGCCGCCGACTTAGCCGACGTGCGTCATTTAAAGAAAGACAACGACAATATATCATACCTGTTAGTATGCGTGGACGTCTTTTCCCGTTTCATGCAGGTAGTACCCTGTCACAGGAAAGATGCGACTTCCATGCTAATGGCTGTTAAGAGGGTTATGGAAACAGATGAATCCAGGGGTGTGAGAAGATTGAACACTGATCTAGGCACCGAGTTTTATAATAAAAAAGTGAAGGAATATCTAACATCCCGCAAGATTAAGCTATATAGCGTTCATTCTAGTGAGATTAAAGCTTCCATCGCCGAACGAGCCATTCGCACATTGAAATCCCGCATGTACCGCTTTATTACACTGCGGAATTCCCCCCGATATATTAACCACCTCCAGGACATGGTCAGTGCCTACAATAATTCCCCCCACTCTGGACTAAAAAAGGGACAAACCCCCACAATCGTACATAATTTAACTCGACCATCCGACACTGCACGGCAATTCCATCTAATGTATAAAAACCCCCAGAAACCCCTCAGACGCATTAGTACCGAGCTAGCAGTTGGAGAGATTGTACGTCTCGTGGGTAGCACTCGTTCATCCGCTTTCCATAAGGGATACACCCAGCAGAACACCCACGAGCTATTCCAAATTCGAGAAATAAAACACCAACATCAACCAAAAACCTATCTCCTGGAAGACCTATCCGGCGAGCCCATAGAGGGCATCTTCTACGGGTCAGAACTGGTGGCAAGTTCCTTGCCCGAGTCATTCGATATTAATATCCTGAGAACCCGCAAAAGCAAAGGGGAAAAACAATATTTTGTACATTGGGTTGGATATCCTACCTCCTTTGACAGCTGGATTAATGTCTCTGACCTCGTGCAAAGATGAACAGTAAGCTTCCCCTACTCGGTGTACATAAAAAGTTTGTACGGCTACTTAAAAAACTTAACCCCAAGGAAAGGAAGAACCTCATTAAACAACTAGGACGCGAGCATTTAAATTGTATTTCTGAGATATTCTCCAACTTTCTAAAGAAACATCTCACCCTGAATAGTAAAATTATAAGAAAGCTACAACACCATCGTGAGGATATACGAGCCGTTGCCCGGAAGAAAACATCTCTGGCCAAAAAGAGATTAATTCTAACTAGTAAGGCTGGAGGTAATATATTAGCCGCCCTTCTCCCTGCAGTTGCCGGTCTACTTTCAAAACTGTTTTCATAATGCGTAGCTATTATCTCCTCCCCGAATCCACAGCCAAGCGTGTTTTAACAAGCATCGAGGGTTCACCGACACCGCCCTCCCCCTCCCCCTCCCCCGGACAACACGTTCCAGCAAGCTCGTCCTCCCGCCTCCCCCCACAGCCCGCTCCTAAGACCCCCCCGAGGAAAAAGAGAAAGAAATCAACACCGTGTTCACATTATAACAAGAAATCAATGAGGGCTATGCGCAAAACCAAACTCCCACCACCCGTGCTAATGAAAGCCACTTCTGTAATGGGGAATGCTTCCAAAAATCCCAGTCTAGCACATCTTCTGCCCGCCCACGTAAAATATAATGAGACACCATACGCTTTAGGGCTTCTGGAGCGAGTTAAAAACAACCCCTTAATTAGATGGGACAAGGATGGATGGCTACTGGACTCAGCTAGCAACAACAACGTTCTAGACATCGTGGGAATACTCTCGGCTAAGGGGTCTACACCGTCCAAAGCCCAGCGTGATGACGTAGATCTAATTATTAGAGCAACGGGTCTTCATCCCTCTCATATTGTAAACACTCAGATCAAAAAGCAATACGGTGGAGGTATAAATAGTCTACTCTCGTCTAAAATACCCGCACTGACAACCCACGGGTGGGTATCCTATTAAACTAATAGCTGGCAACCGCTCGTGGTGGTATAAAAACCGGCCGAGACAGCCCAGACCCGTCATACTCTCTTACCCCAACTGTGAGCAAACTACGGCAGTTCCAGACGACAAGACCTCCATCCACCGCAATAGCTTCCTTGACGACCAATCGAACCTTCCTCGAGAAATGGACGTAGTGGACACCCCCTCACGTTGGGGGAGAGTGGTAATGGCTTCATCGATTGTGACTGGCGGTGGGGCTCAGGACGTTGCCCAGCCCGAACGCGAGAAGGAGGAGTGTCCTTCCCTCTACTCTTTCTTGGATGAAGGGGAGGCCTGTGGAGAAAGTGATGCTTACTCGCTCAGCTACGAGGAAGGGGTTCCCGGTGACTCCCGCTATCGTAATGATAAAACCATCATTGCCGGTGTTCACAGCTGCACGGCCTGTCGGGAGACCTCCGGCTTCACTGCGCTTCTACACCAAACGTATCCATATAGTAACCTATACGCTGAAAGAGTGTCTATTTATCGGCTAAACCGATGCTGCTGGAAAGACAGGGTGTGCCTGGGAGTGTTATAATTCGCGAGTCCCCTGATCCTAGTCTTCCCCATGTTGCTTGTCTTCTAGCTCAATACGCCCCCGGTAAGATGCTGGAGCTGAATGAGATTAACCAGAAGTACCTACTCAGTTCTCACGACGTCCAATTCATTCAAGGGTTAAAGCAGGACCACCACCAGGATCGTGTTAAAATGTTTAATGTCTGTGTTACTAAACTCGTCGATTGGGCTATTCAACATGAGATGACACGTATTGTATTCCCCTTCAAATGCGGTGCTGCGGGCCTCCCCTCTCACGTATAGGCACAGGATTACCTGCCTATCCTAAACCATGCAGCCGGGAATCTTAGGACCCGCAATATATCCTGTGTCATCTTGGACAAGTGGTGGATGGGGTTAACCACTGTGAATGACAACGCAGGGTTCACCCCGGGTCAAAAACGCCCACACCTGGAGGAGGAGGAGGGCAAATCGATCAACACCAACCCCAGGGAGGCGAGTGACAAGAAGCTAAGGAACAGCGATGTGGATGAAGACTACGATGTTGTGACGCAAGACCCTCTCAATTCCTAATAATGCGTGTATAATCTCCTTTAATGACTCTCTCTCTCTCTCTCTCTCTGTAAATAAATACCTAAGCATTACCTATCGTGTATTACTCTCCCGTCCTTGTAGGTAGCTATAAATATAAGAAACGAGCCAACTTCGCATTAGTCCCTTGCTGTTCCAAGATGGAGTCACACCATATCTACGTTACAAGCGCTGCAGACAGTGTCATATACCCCAATAGTAGCAGTAGTTTTACCAACAACTTACAAACCTTAACGTTACACAGGGACGTGGAATACGAAGTTGGCCTGTTAAATGTGATACTCCCTCAACGTTACTATACTATTAAGAGAGACGAAGCAGAATGCGCCATACATATAGAGTACGGGCAGCTTACTTCTTCAGGCGCTATTGAAAAGCGTAAGGTGCTTGTGACTATTTGGGAAAATATCTTGAGTCCGGACATTGAATACCTTATCGACCGGGTTAATAATAAAATAGGGGCTATACTAAGGGGTCTCCTTAACCGCGACAGAACCTACGTCGGACATCCCCATGATGAAGCCTACCCCGGGCTTCCTAACACTAGCGCCTTTGACCGCCTAGCCAACCCATCTCAAATACTCTCCCTCGGTCGTATGAACCTGAGCCAACACGTTACGGTACGCTGCTTCCGCGACCCCCATCCGATCATCTCATACGTGAAGATACAGCTCGAAGAGCGGGTAGCCCGACTTCTCGGCTTAAGCCCCTTAGAAGCCTATGACGTGTTTACCTCCCCCCGAGATGCTCTCAGCGAAGGAGACGACGCATTTCTATATCATACTAGCCCGTTTCCTGTCTTAAGGAACGGCGATGCTCAGTGCGTGCTCATATACAGTGACCTGGTCAACCCTTCGAGATTCGCCGGGGTAAATGTAAATATTCTCGACGCCTTTTCCCTCTCCGACGGGCAATCGAAAGGTGTGCATCCTATCGTCTATAAACCACTCAAACCTAAAACTATAGATACCATTTCCATTAAAATCACAGACCAGAAGGGTCGCCCCATGTATTTTGAAGAGGGTCAGCACGTGACGTGCTTACTTCACATTCGCGCTGTCAGACTATATTAATAGCTCGTCTAGCCTCGTGTCAACAGTCTTTTCCCTAACAGCATGCGAGTTACATTCATCCCCCCCTCCGTGGGGGAGTATCGCTCTCTTTTCGCTCGTGGGGAGAGAGTATCTCACGGGGGTGGCGTCAACGATATTACCACCCTCGCCTACGAGCCCAGCTACCGTCGGGGCGGGGGTCTGTTCTCTACATTAGCGGGTCTCGCTAAAAGAGCCTTCCCGTTTCTAGTACGAAATGTCATAGCTCCTTCCGCACGCGAGTTTGGAAACAATATCATGGAGGATATCTCTCAGGGTAATAACCTAAGGCAGTCCCTAAAAAGACACGGTCTGAACGCTCTGAAGAACGCTGCCGTAAAGGCGGCGAGGGGAGGTGGTAGAAATAGGAAGAGGGTAAAGGTTAAAAGGAAAATTAAAAAGAAGACAATGAAGGGGTACTATAAGAAGGACATATTTTCCTCGCTGTAAATCAGTATCGGGCTAGCGTCGAGATGGCGAGCATCGCGAACGTGGAGGGAGCTGTGGGTCAGCAGGCCCCCGTAGGTCAATACGCTGCTGGCGTCAGTGAATTATTTCCCCGTCCCAACAAGACCCGACTTTTGGAAGCCACCATAGCCTCCCGGCAAGATGCCGACGTGTTGCCTAGCAATCTAGGTTTCAACATGAAGTTAACTGACCGATACGTTGATTTCCTCATCCCTGGGACTCCGGGGAGCTTTATTGACTTGGGTCAATTGGTCATACACACCACTCTGCGGCTAACCCAAGAGGATAATGCGACCCCCCTCGGGGACGACGTGAACATTGAGCTCTCGAATAACACGGCCCACAGTCTTTTCAAATCCGTGCAGTGTTTTCTCGGCGACGTGCCCGTCGAAACCAATGTTCTCTACGGTTACAGCTCCTACGTTAAAGCCCTCACCACCTTGACACCCGGCAAAATTAACACAATTGGGTCCTTGGCTAATTTCACGTGTCCCCCCAATGGTTTCACCCGGAAGATAGAGGACAGTTACTTTACCCCCGCTCGAAAGGACTTCTCTAAACAACTCAAGACCCACGGTCTGGAGCTATGCGCTCCTTTATTCCTCGACATTAGTTCGCTAGACAGTTATCTACCCGACGGCATTCCCGTACGACTCCGCCTCGAACTGGCGAGTAACGATTGGCTAATGAACGTACCTAGTAATGGAGATAAGGCACGACTCCACGTAGATTCTACCAAATTGCTTTATACGAGGTTATTCCCCTACCCCAACGCCTTACACGCTCTAAACTCCTCGTTGAGCGGCGGGTCTGTTATAAAATCCACATTCACCAAAACTCTCTTTAAAACCTACGTGCTGGCCAAGGATCAGACCTCCGCCACTTATGACCAGCCATGGGGTAATGTCATCCCTGAAAAGCTAACGATGGTCATGATGGGCATGTCTGCCCAAGCGGGCGATTATACGCTTAACCCCCTGTATCTGACACACGGGAACTTAAGTAGGGCTAGCGTGATGGCTAACGGTCGCGTGGTCTATAACGTGTCCAGCGGTTTCCCCCACGCCTGTTCCGAGCTGTATTACCGTACGCTGGATGCTCTGGGTCTCCACCGAGAGCATTCAATTACTAAAGAGGCTTTTGCCAATGGGGCCACGGTTTGCTGCTTTGATTTGAGAGCTGAAAACCTGAATGATAATATGCCCGTGGAAATGAATGGGGGACTTCGACTCAACCTAAATATGAGCAAAGGCCAGGATAGTAATTGCCTAGTTTTATTATTCGGTGAGACGGTTGGTATATTAACTATAAACGCTGACAGAAGACTGCAGTGTGACGTGCGGGCCTGATGGGATAGGGATGAACAACTTTGAAATTGAAAGGGGGGTAAGGGGGAGTCTAGGAAAGGAGGCGGTGTTTCTGGGGGTACTATTAGCGGACGAGGTCGAGACATTACTCAGAGGACACGCGGGGAAACCCGCTGTGTGTATAATCAACACTCTGCCGAGTTGGTCTAAACAAAATATGGGACACTGACTCTGTATCTACCGCGATGCTCATAGAATAGTATGTCTGGATAGCTACAGCCTAGACCCTCGAGTATATTCTGATTATTTTAAACGACTCGAGAGACCCGGGGTCCCCATATTTAAAAATGCATTTAGACTCCAGGGAACCCGTAGCGACGTGTGCGGGGCCTATGCCATGTATTTTACATATCACATCACCCATGCGGGCCCCGGAGAAACGTTAGGGAAGATACGCAACGAGTTCTCCAAGACCGACTACTCTGGGAATGATGAGCGTGTCTTGCGTTTTGCATATAACAAGTTTAGCATGCCCACCTGTCAACAGACCTTCAACACATGCCCGTAAGTACACAGAAGACTCTAGTATCTCTCTCCTGCTTATATTCATTAAATCTCGCTCTTGAGGTATATGAATTGAGGGGTAATTATTCTACCGTATTACCGTTCTCTCTAACCCTAATTTTCTCCACTCTAGATCGTGAACCACCCCGCCCGCCCGCCCGCCCGCCCGCCCGCCCGCCCGCCCGCCCGCCCGCCCGCCCGCCCGCCCGCCCGCCCGCCCGCCCGCCCGGCCCACCCGGTTCACTATAGTCACTCGCTCGCTGCTGAGGATGCCGTGACTATACCGTCACCCGACCTATTGCAACTTTACAATAGCACCATGGGTCGTGAATGAAACTTCTTAACTTTATGGGAGAATTTCCTTAATGTATTTCTGTACATTGTCTAGTTAGCATTTTAATATTCTTAAGTACCATACTTTCTAGTGAAGATATATTTGTAACTCTGTTATTTAACATAAAATTAAATAAACAATTAAAATGGGCTCTGTGTTTCATTATCAATGCACTTATATTACTTATACATAAAGGAAGTGTATAAAAACGTGTGTGGAGACACTAATTCAATATTTATTATGCATTGTTTATACAGTATATACAATATCACCATTTGATACCAATATATATTTTAATTTTGGTGACACTAACTTAATATTAATCATGATTTATTTTCTTAATTTATTATTTACATAGGCTACATGCATACATATATTTACAAAACAGCATACTGTATATCACTGTGGGTATTCCACCTTTGTCATTCATGTTGGTGGTACCCTAACCCGTCAACCACCGCATTCAGACCTCATGACCTATGAGCTACCTGCCAAGAAAGCTAGCGCGGCTAACGTCTCATTATCACTATCATCCTGGAAATATTCCAGTTGAGCCGCTTCTGTTGCTAACATTTGATACTCTTCTTCCCGAGCGACGGCTGCTACTATCCTTTCATCCTCTTCCTCCTCACACTCCCCCCCTCCCCATTCATTAACACGTTGAGGAGGGAAGTAGCGCTCAACTAGAACATCTCGCTCAGCCCACAGTTCATATGTTTTTTCCTCCAATTCACCATCAACTTGCCTACCCATTACCTCGGCCAGTCTCACACCTACAGCCTCCCTTTCTCTTTCATTACCGTTATCTTGACTCTGATTCTCCTCTCGCAATATGTCTTGAACTGGCCCCGCGGCTTGATTTAGGTTATCGGGGTGACCGTAAGACCGTGACTCCAAGGCATTTATGTAGTATCTTTTGTCCTCTACGATAGATATACCCCTTTTGGGATATTTCACAGTGCTCATTCTAGAACCCCGCACTGTGAATCCATGATAGTCAAAAGTGAATGGTCTCTTCTCGAATAGGGCGTCCTTGTACCGTTGGTGCGTTATCTTTCTCTTAATGGACTTGGGGACACCCTTAGCCGAACTCAACCGGTCGCCGTCTGTCAAAAGGATAGAGTAGCACTTGGGTCGCACACCTACAAACTCGGAAATGACCCGTTCCCCAACTTCTGACTTGAGGAGGCCGAGTTTACCCTTGTTGACTGTGCTGTAAAGAGGGTGAGAGGGGGAAAAGTTACTTGTATCCATGTAGCTTTTTAGTGGTTCTTTGGCATACTCGGCAAATAGGTCGGGTGTTTCAATGACCATTATTAAAGAATCTGTATCGCAGTACACTAGTTTCACTCTGTCACCGTAGTTAGCCTTCATTTCATTGTAAAAAAAATCATAGAGACGTACTTTGGACAGCTCGAGGATATAGTACCCAATGTGGTAAACTATCAATGGAAGTTAAATATTACTAAGCTATAATGAATCAAATAAAATCAATCTAAATGAAAACTACTCTATATCTAAATTGAATTCAATCTGAAACAAGCTAATTTATATCCAAAGGTCTCACATAACAAATGTATATATAGGGTAAGGTTATAAGGGTTAATATTAGCCAGGAATTAACTCACCAATAGTTCCACGTGGCAATGAGGCAAGGGAGAACGTTTACCCAATATGGTGGTGGACAATGGGGAACGAGACTTCGGTCCCAAGACACAAGTCAAGTTAAAGAAAGAATAAATGATTACATGGGAATGGACATGATTATATAATGTATGCTTATCTATCAGTCAGTCATGATGTCGATGAGAGCGTCTTGGTGGTGTAGCTGAGTGTGTGTGTATTGTGATTACAGGCACAAAAGCACGATCAACTGAGGGCGGAAATTTAGATGTTAACTGGTTGGTGTTCGTGAAGGCTCTGGCGTACCTCCAAAGCACACCTTGCTGCCTTGGCAAACCGCCAGGAGCCCAAATTATCGTACCGCATTTAGGTTGCTCTATACGATAAATTATATTAATATATACGATAAATTCATATATACTACATAAGACAAAGGCAATATTGCTTAATAGCATATTAGGCCTTTTATAACTTAACTTATTTACAATCTTATAATATACGATCTACTCGTCCTACGTCTGGTGCTGTAGGAGAGATCGTGACATCACAGACATAAGAGATCACAAAAGAGTCATATTCTATCGTATTTATACGATACACTCCCCCCACAAAAAAGACCTGAACCCCACCTTAAACCTAAAGTTGCCCAGAGGCTATCTTCTGACGCCACAAGTCGACGGCGCCAGCAGCAGCGCGTCTGGGACGCGTCCCGGTCCGAGAATGATCACCATCAGTAAGAGGTGAGTCGTTCCTTTGAGAATCCTCGGACCCAGCAATAACAGGTGGAGCCTCAGATTGCAATGCGGAATCGAGCTCCAAAGCGTACAAACGTGCGATAGGACGAACAGTAGTTCCAGTGGCTGTCTTCAATAGCGCCACCCGCTCTACAGAGTCTGCCCCCTTGTATACCTCCAATACGCGGCCTAATTTCCAGTATAAACGAGGACTATCTTCTTTAATTAAAACAACTTCACCAACTGTAGGTGCCGTTGGTCTACCAGAGGGAGTAACACTCCTTTCCCTCAATGCTAGCAGATATTCACTAATCCACCGTTTCCTAAAATCCTCGATTATCCTGGATATATACTGGTATCTCTTAGACACCGCTACCTCAGAGTACAACGAGGGATCCTCTAACTCTACTATGGACTGAAAATCAGATGGAAACGCAGTCAATGGTTTTCCATATAGCAAGTGAGCTGGCGTTAATGGTAGTGGTTCTTGCAGGTCGGTGTACACATATGTAAGCGGGCGATCATTCACGACTGCCTCTATCTCTGTGAGGACTGTCGTCAACTCACTTTTCTTTAATAGAGCACGTCCTACAACCGCTCTTAGTCCTGACTTTACTATGCCGACACATCGTTCCCACATTCCACCAAACCAAGGTGCCTTAACTGGAATGAACCTCCATTCGCACTTCTTCTCTCCCAAAAAAGTGATGACAGTAGGATCACTACTCATATCCTTTAGATATTTTGATGCTTGGACATAAGTGGGAGCATTGTCGCTAAGAATGAGTTGAGGAAATGAACGACGGGCACAAAACCGTCTGAACGCCAGCATAAATTCTTCGCTAGACATATTATCACATAGTTCTAGGTGTACCGCTCGAGACGTCGCACAGGTAAACAATAATATATAAACCTTCTCATGCTCCCTCGTCTTCAATGCCCCTGTGTAATCTAATCCTACCGCTTGGAAAGGTTCTACGTGCTTTACACGGCATTCAGGTAGAGGTGGAGCTGGTCCAGTTGCATATGGTTTACCCTTTAGTCTCTGGCATATTACACACTTTCTCACTACGCGTCGAGCTACTTGTCGAACTCTGGGTATCCACCATGTGAGACGTAAATTTGATATAATATGACATACTCCGTAGTGTTTTACTTCCCTATGTGCACGTATGATCAATAGATCAGTAACGTGATGTCTTGTTGGCATAAGTATAGGTCGGTTTGTGCCGTCTGGTACACCCGACCACTTCAGGCGACCCTCACACCTGATGAGGCCATTGTCTAGGTGCAACCGTAGTTGACGCACTATATTAGGCATTAATGTCTTATTCGAGCCTTTCAAGGATTCTAATTCATTGGAAAAGGTTTCTATTTGAACCCATTTGATCAAAGTTACTTCAGCTGCTTTAAATTCACGAGCATCAATGTTGTGACCCCTGTTGCAGAGTTGGCCCGTTACTTTAAGCTTGAGATTGGATACATATCGCAACACCCAAGCTACAACTCTGACTAGTTTATTATAGTCACCGAATCTTGCCCACTTCATGATAGGACCCGGTGGCTCATTTGGTTGGGCTGTAACTGCCACTGTTTCCAGTGGCAGAAGTCCCTCACCAACAGCATGCCATATCGTCCATTCACTTTCATGGAGCAGCCACTTTGGACCATGCCACCACAATTCGGACTTCATTAACTGGCTAGCCGTTATACCCCTAGTTATGAGATCACTAGGGTTTTCTTTTGTATTTACATAATGATAAGCAACGTCTGGCAAAAGGGCTCTAATCTCATCTACCCTATTCCGCACATAAACTGGCAGAGACTTCTTGCTATGTATCCAGTTCAGTGCGACCTGACTATCGCACCATACATGAACGATTTCAATATTTAATTCGCTCTCGTATGCTGCGCGTACATGTTGCACCAGACGTGCTAATAGCAGCATGGCAGTCAATTCCATTTTAGGGATAGTTACCTTTTTAACCGGGGCTACCTTGGCCCGGGCTGTAACTAAATGTGCCCCAAATGAAGTAACAACATATATGGCTACCCCGTATGCCGTGGCGCTAGCATCGCAAAACGTGTGTAACGTAACGTCACCAAACGCCGCCACTTTACGAGGTATAGGTTTAGTACATAGGATGGCATATTCATTCAACAACAATGTCCCTTGGTCATTCAGGTCCTCAGGCAAACTGTCATCCCATCCTATTTTACGTCTCCAAACTTCCTGCATTAGAATCCTAGCTCTTATGGTAACAGGTAATGCTAGACCCAAAGGATCAAAAAATTGCGCAACTTTGCTCAACAGACTTCTTTTGGTGTGCGCTCCTGTCTGCTGAGCAAAAGACCTTGTTTGAAAAGTTAGTATGTCATGTTTAGGTTGCCAGATCATCCCCAAATTTCTGGACTTTTCCTGGTTAAGAGATGCCGTACCATCCACCTGTATTAAACTCTGAAGATCTTCACTATTAGTAACCCACTCGCGGAGAAATAGATGTGCATCCGCAAACAATCTGCGTGCTTGCCAGTATGCACATAACAAATCATTTTGACTATCGCTAGTACCCTGCAGATTGTCAATGTATAATCCGCGAGATAGTTTACTTGTGTCCTCATGAGTGTCAGCTAGATGTTTTCTGATTGTGGCATTTAACAAAAACTGCGAGCAAGTGGCCCCAAAGAGTACAACCCGAAAACGGTATATTATGATGGGACTTTCAGAGTCGCTAATGTCGCCGAACCAAAGAAAGCGGGTAACATCTCTATCTTCCTCCTTTAGCTTGACCATCAAGAATGCCTTCTCGATGTCACTGGTATAGGCATACTTCCCCAGCCTAAACCGCAATAGATGTTGGGACAGGTCCGACACCATGGACGGACCTGTTAACAGGCAGTCATTTAGACTGGGTTGTTGTCCTTGGTGGGCAGAACAGTCATACACCACCCGTATTGGTGTGGTGACGCTGTCTTTCTTTACCCCATGATGGGCCAGATAGTGAACCCTACCCTTCTTACACGGTTCCCTGACATCGACTCTCTCTATAAAGCCCCTATCCTCATAACTCCGAAATACATCGTCATACGCCTGGCGCGTGCTCGGTTCGTTAGACAATTTCCGCTGCAATGCGCGCAAGCGACCTAATGCCAAACCATAGTTGGTAGGCAGGCTTATCTCACTGTTCTTCCAGGGTAAACTAACTTTATATTGCTTGTCTGAGGCACAGTAGCACACAGACTCGTCAAACCTTTGTAGCGCAACTTCCGAGTCATAATCAGTCTCCATAGGATTAATGCCTATGTGATCCAATCTCCACAGTCGTTCCAGGTCGAACTCGGCAGCCATCTTAGGGTCACTAGGTTGGGAATCCTCCCTTCCCAACTCCTCTGCCGCGGTTACATTGACTCTATATATCGAGACCGTGTCGACCAGGACCTTTGACTGTGTAGTATGCACCTTTCCGCTCATGCAGTATCCAAATTTAGTGGGGATTAAAACCACACCACACATCTTTTTAAATCCAGGGTATACTACTTCATAATAATGATCTACACCAAGTAGAACATGCACCTCACTCTGATTTCCCATGGGATCTGACAAGTTAACCCCTTTGCTACGTAATGCGTGTTCCACCTTCTTCACACCCACAGATACATATTCTGGTAGGGTGTCTACTACGATACAAGTCATAAAGTACCGGTTTTTACGATAGAAATATGAAACCTCCGCTATCTCGTAGTCTTGTTTATCAGTAACCCCTGTGAAGCCCTGTAATCGAAGAGTCTCAGCCCCTACGATTCGGTGCTTCAGTCCCACTAGTACGGACCTCTTTATAAAGGAACGTTGAGACCCTTGATCTAGAAGTACCCGACAAACTTTGTTACCGTCATTACCTTCCATGGGAATCTGTATTGTAGGCAATATAGTGGTGTCTTGCGTGCTACCTAGTGTCACAGTTGTAGTACCCTCATTTTTGACGTCTTTGACTTTATCCGCTGTAGGACACAACTTATCAAAGTGATGTCCTTTGCAGTGCCGACATGGCCTTAAGTATGTAGCAGTACATTGTCCCTGCTTACCATGTTCCCCACTTAGACAACCTACACATAGCTTCAATCTTTTCGCCTGTGCTAGTTTTGTCTCATTTGTTGGGTATTTTATGCAGAAACTCCATTTATGTTTGTTATTACATAGCTTACATAGAATCTGAGCAGGTTTCTTATACACACCCTCTTTCTTTACTTTAGTCCCCACTGTCATGCTTATTGTTCCCCTCTTCTCCACATTCTCACTCCCTCCCGACACATACATTCTCCCTTTGTTCAACTGTAGATTACTGATCTCCTTGCTGAACTGAGTTTTAAACTCCCCCAGTTCAAATGATCTTACCTTATCAAGTATTGCCATAGGAAGCTTCTGCCGCAAGATAATGACTATCATTTCCTGCGTGGTAATCCCTAGGGTGTCTAGCGATCGAGTATGGCACTCCATATTTGCCCTGAAGTTTGTCAACTCATCTACCTTATACTGTGGTTCTGTGAGCCCCAACAAGGCAACAACATGGGCCATCTTTAACTGCTCTCTATCCCCGTATGTGGACTCTAATAGGTGTACCGCTTCGAGATAACTATCACCCACCACTGCAAATCCCTCTATTAATTGTAAGGCCTCTCCTTCCATTTGTCCCTTTAGATAATAAAACTTGCGGACATTATCCAAAGAGGATTCATGAACAGCCGATCGAAAAACGTCCCAAAAAGCTAACCACTCGGTTAACTTGCCCCCAAATGTAGGAAGATTGAGCTTTGGGAGGTGTACAGTCTGTTTAGGGTCAGCCCTTCTATGGGCCTCATTATCGCCTCCCTTCTTACTTGTGACAGCACGCTGTAATAGGCGCTTTGCCCTAAAGACAGGTTCGTCATAGAGAGCGCGATTATCACATTCTGTAATTATCTCGTCCTCCTCTATCATGGCAGCCACAATCACCTCACTCAGAGCCGTAATACGATCGTGGGTAGCCTGGACGTTATCCAATCTGGCCTCCAATTCCTCTAGATCAGCAGTAGTGATGAAAGTATTTAAGTCAACTATTAGCCTACTTAATACTCCCCGAAGTCCCGCCCTTTGATTTTTAGGGGCTTTGCTCAGCACCCCACTAGACGGTCTCTCTTTATCGTTTTTATCCATTTTGCATGCGAGCCTATAGGCTATGCATCCAAATGTTACGTTACAAAACAACGGCCAAAAAATAATAGTCTAATTAAGAGACGCCAACCGGCGGACTTCTATGTCATGGAGAAAAAATAGTACACTAAATAGCAATACCTACTAATGGAGCATATTGAACAAGAAAAAATGTTAGGTCAGGTCATAATAGTCACAGGAAGTCCGAAACGGAAAAGAAAATTACTGGGGAAAGATGATGGGTGGGATGCAGGACTTAGGCAGGCACAACGATGTGACCCTGCATTCCGGCTCTAACCATCGCTTGGCTAGCCTTGCCAGTTTATCGAGTTGTTCCTGCATCCTGTTATATGTCCCCTTGTTCATTGCCCAAGAAAAACAAATCCCCTACTGGTAGCTAATTCCCGGGTCTGGGCACCAATGTGGTAAACTATCAATGGAAGTTAAATATTACTAAGCTATAATGAATCAAATAAAATCAATCTAAATGAAAACTACTCTATATCTAAATTGAATTCAATCTGAAACAAGCTAATTTATATCCAAAGGTCTCACATAACAAATGTATATATAGGGTAAGGTTATAAGGGTTAATATTAGCCAGGAATTAACTCACCAATAGTTCCACGTGGCAATGAGGCAAGGGAGAACGTTTACCCAATATGGTGGTGGACAATGGGGAACGAGACTTCGGTCCCAAGACACAAGTCAAGTTAAAGAAAGAATAAATGATTACATGGGAATGGACATGATTATATAATGTATGCTTATCTATCAGTCAGTCATGATGTCGATGAGAGCGTCTTGGTGGTGTAGCTGAGTGTGTGTGTATTGTGATTACAGGCACAAAAGCACGATCAACTGAGGGCGGAAATTTAGATGTTAACTGGTTGGTGTTCGTGAAGGCTCTGGCGTACCTCGAAAGCACACCTTGCTGCCTTGGCAAACCGCCAGGAGCCCAAATTATCGTACCGCATTTAGGTTGCTCTATACGATAAATTATATTAATATATACGATAAATTCATATATACTACATAAGACAAAGGCAATATTGCTTAATAGCATATTAGGCCCTTTATAACTTAACTTATTTACAATCTTATAATATACGATCTACTCGTCCTACGTCTGGTGCTGTAGGAGAGATCGTGACGTCACAGAGACATAAGAGATCACAAAAGTCATATTCTATCGTATTTATACGATACATGTTTCCAGAGAAAATGCCGACCGATGTACCCAACAATGTTTCCCCCATGCCCCCAGAAATGTTAACAACCCCAAATCAATACACCAGTCCTACACCAATAACCCATGTTCTACACCTAACTTTTTCCCCACCAACCCTCCGCAGTCCCCCCAGCAAATCCCGTTTTCTAACTCGCTCACCTCGCACCCTTCTGAACCGCCCGCACGCGCCGTTAACCCCCCCCTCACGCGTGACTCCCACCAAAGTGATTTCCCCCCCCTCATGCGTACCGAACACCTGCTCACCAGTCGGTCCCCCACCATCATGAGCCCAACTAAACTTTCAACCTCCACCAATTCCCACCAACAAAATTTCCCTTGTGACAGTTTTCCGTCAGTAGCTCCCTTCCACCCCCCCACAATTCACACCCCTAATAAATTTCAAAACCCCACACTTGACTCACCCCCTCATGACAGACAAACCCACCAACCCCAGATAACCTCTAAACAAACCGTTACTGCCACCGACAACGCTCCCCCCACCAACCCTCCACAGTCCCTCCAACAAATCCCGTTTTCTAACCCCCTCACACCGCGCCCCACTGATCCTCTCACACGCGCCGTTAATCCCCCCCTCACGCGTGACCCCCACCAAAGTGACCTTGCCCCCCTTATAAGTACCAAGCACCTGCTCGCCAGTCAATCCCCCACCATCATTAGCCCAGCGGTAGTTCAGGATAAATGCCAAATTCCCCCCCACCATAAAAAATGGGTGAACCTGCGGCCCATACCCCAAACTCACATGGTATTTTCCCCCACTAACACATCCCCCAACCCCCATCGCTGCCTCTTACAACCCGCCATCATTCCCGCTCGTATCAACCACATTCTCGTGGCTAATATCTCAGAGGAACCCCTGACATTACCGAAAGGTCTCATTATAGGAGACCTCGAAACTTTCGATGACCTCCCCATACATTGTAACGACACCCCTACCAGCCTCCAATTGCCCCCTCTTCCTGAGACACTATCTGACCACCAAAAGAACGGCATGTACGACCTACTGCTGGAATTCAGTGACGTCTTTGCCCAACAACCCACCGAAATCGGACAGACTGATGTAGAACAACACATCATTAACACCACAGGCCCCCCCATACGACAACCATCCCGTAGAAAGAACCCCATACAACGTCAGGAAGAGGAACGCCAAGTCCAGGAAATGTTAGAGGCCGGGATTGCCACCCCGTCCATTAGCCCCTGGTCTTCCCCTGTTGTCTTAGTCAAAAAGAAAGATGGGACAACCCGTTTTTGCGTCGATTATAGGAGGTTAAATGACATAACCATTAAAGACGCTACGCCCTTACCCCGCATAGACGATTCCCTTGACTCCCTATACGGATCCAAATGGTTCACTACCCTCGACTTGCAAGCAGGGTATTGGCAAGTGCCTATCAAGGCCGAGGACCAAAAGAAAACAGCATTTTCCACTAGTGGTGGCCATCACTATGAATTTAACGTCCTACCTTTTGGCCTCTGTAACGGACCCGCCACTTTCTCCCGTTTGATGGAAACGGTATTACATGGCCTAACCTGGGAAACCTGCCTAGCCTATCTGGACGATATTATTGTGTACTCTCCAACCTGGGAAGAACACCTCCTCAGGTTGAGACAAGTCCTGCAAAGAATCCGAGCCGCCGGGTTGAAATTAAAACCCTCAAAGTGCGTGATTGCCCGGAATAAGGTAGATTTTCTCGGACACGTGATATCTGAACATGGTATTGCGCCAGACCCAAAGAAACTTCAAGCCATACAAAACCAAACCCCACCCACCACGGTTAAAGGAATACGTTCGTTTCTAGGTTTAGCCACGTACTACAGACGTTTCGTCCCCCACTTTGCCACCATAGCCAGACCCCTCCACCAACTTACCCACAAAGACACCCCGTTCGTCTGGACACCTAAAAGAGACCTCGCGTTTAACACTTTGAAGCAAAAGCTAATCCAAGCCCCTATTGTCGTTTTCCCTGACTACCAGAAACCTTTCCGTCTTTATACCGACGTATCTCTGTACGCCATAGGTGCAGTATTATCTCAATTCAGAGATGGAAAGGAACATGTGATAGCGTATGCCAGCTGCACACTCACCCCACCCCAACAGAATTACGCAGCCACCAAGAGAGAGTGCTTAGGGATCATTTGGGCACTCAGCCACTTCCGGTCATTTGTGTTGGGCGCAAAACTCGAAATAATTACCGACCATCAATCTTTACAATGGCTGCGTAGGTGCGAAACCAACTCAGCCATTTTGGTACGTTGGAGAGAGACACTAGAGGACTACGACTTTACCATACAATATCGTCCCGGCAAACTCCATACTAATGCAGACGCCCTGTCACGTTTGCCAGGACCAAAAGACCCCCCCACCAACCTAGCCGCCTTACAAAACACTCAATTGGTATCTACCCCCACCTCCCGACAGAATGCCCCCCCAACCCCCTCCCTAATTCAATCTTGGGAAGCACGAATCAGACACCCCTGGATACCGTTAAACGTCTTCAGGAGACTGACTCGCTGGGGAGATCAACTTGCCACAGACACTGGTCACATAATCTTGGACCCCACCATAGCCCACGACTACATGATTGCCATCCACGAGGGAAACGGCATACACCTTGGACAAAAGAAAATGTAAAAGATCTTCACAGACCAATACTGGACCCCCAACCCCTCCAACATTGCACAACGAGTGACAGAATCCTGCAAACCGTGTTTATTGGGAAAGGATAGATCACGCACCCCAGGCCCAGCTGGTACCATTTCTGCCAACAAACCGTTCCAAGTCCTATCCCTCGACATCATGGGCCCGTTCCCTTCTTACGCTAGCAACCGCTATATCGTCACATTTGTAGACGTATATTCAAAATTTCTAATAGCCTGCCCAGTTAAAGACCACACAGCCACCACAGTCGCCACACTGCTTGCCACCGAAGTGTTCCCTATATTCGGCCTTCCCCTTGCTCTTCTATCGGACAATGCCCCCGAGTTTAGTGGACACGTTTGGCAACAATTCACCCAACAATGCGGTATCAAGATTAAACACTCATCCCCGTACTGGCCTCAAGGAAATGCTATCTGCGAACGCAGCCATCGCACCATCAACAACCAGTTACGTACAAGAATGATTGCTCTTAATACCTCAGACTGGCCATCACAACTAAAGATGATACAGTGGGGTATGAACACCTGTCCTCGGGAAGACGGTATTTCCCCTAATGAACGTGTTTACGGTGTACCCCCCCTGTTACTGCCATTCCACCACCACGCTCACCTTCCCTCCACCACCTCCACAATTGACCCATTGCAACATCTGCAAAACACCCTCCATACCGCCCAGATCTGTCAAGACACCAAAACTGATAACATCGATGACAAAAACCCTTTCGCCATCCATGACACCGTAATGATAGCCAACCTCCCTATCACCAACAAGTTAGGCCCTCGCTATGTCGGACCCTACACCGTAATACAAGTCCCAAATGCCTTTCAAGTCACCATCGACTATCACGGCGTAACTCGCACGCTCCGAACTAGATTCGTCCGAGCGTTTAAACCTCTAAAGCCACAAGACATTACCCCACCCCACACGTCCGACCCTAAATTAAACATCCCTACTCACCCCCTCACTCAGGCTACAAATATTCCCATACAAACCCCTAAGGACCTAAGCCCTCCAGCACCGAACCGACAAATCTTTTCTCACCATACCCCCCCAACTAACCTCCACAAACCCCAAGCCCCAATATCACACCCTCTTCCACCATGACACCTTCCTTCACTTCTGATATTCAAGTTCCTCCCCAACTTATCCAAGTACAAAAACCTCCACCCACAACCCCGACCACAACAGAAACCCTCCCGTCTAGCCCTGACATACCTCCACCAGGCACCACAGTGAGAAAACCACCACACCCACCCCAAACCAAGTACACCCCCAACCGCACCACACAATCTACCTCAGTAACCTCACGCTACAACTTACGCCCACGACAAACATCGTTTAAAACCTCCAGAAAACACACCCTACTAACCAAGTTCCGTAGGGCTGCCAGACCACTACCCTCCTCCTCCTCCCCTCCTCCTCCTCCTCCTCCTCCTCCTCCTCCTCCTCTTCTTCTTCTTCGTCGAATTCTCCCCCACAAAGGGAAAGAAGACGAATAATCACCAGCAAATCACCAACCTCATCAAACGACACACGCCCCTACCCCCAACCCTCCAACTTAAATCTACACTCCTTACCCACCCGTCTAGCCCCCCCCGCATCCGCCCCTTTCCCCTCCACGATCCCCACCACCCCACCCACACACCGACCAACCTCCTCATCTCACCTAACCCCCAACCAACCAACCCCTAAGAAACCCCCCCCCAAAGTCACCCCCGAGAAAACCCCCACATGTCATTTACCTATAAAACGTGCTTCCCCTCACTATAAAACATCGTCGAGCGACTCAAGTCCCACGACAAACATCTACCTTCCCACCAGGACCGCCAGAGGTAGAATAATCAACAGACCCATCAGATTTAAAGACAGCGATACAAAAATAACACCCCGTTCTGACACTAAGGACCCAAGCCACACAACACACACACCCCCTCCTTCCCACACACCTCCTTCACCCCCCTTACCTAAACCGATTGTGCGCATTGCCTCACTATATATTCCCAACCTACAACACCGCCCAAGAAAACCAAATTAAACCCAGACTCACATTCCCCCTTCATCCCCAGCTCTGTTGTCACGCGCGAATCCCCTTTCGGTTAATAACCCATTCACCACACTAAACAGACTTCCTGTCAATCCCACACACCTCACTCCGACCCCCACGGGGGAAAGCTACAAACCATTCATACGAAAGGTTAAAGTAAAGACCCCCACTGGACACTTGGCCCGTGTACCACACCCACACCAAGCCCGGGCAGCCGCCCGCCACAACACAGAGGACACATTCTTACAGGTATACATTGACCTGCAAAAGAAACCTGACCGTCGCTCTCGTGTTTGGTGGAACTTTCTAAATACCCTGAAAATGACCCACCATCACTATGCTTCTTTTAACTTCACCCTTGAGGCTCGAGGACGAGCCTATAATGAAGGAGAGGGAAGTAAAATGCCCCAGAACAAGAAGCCCACCACAGAAGCCACGAGCGAACACCACACAGAAACACCCGGAAGAAAGGTCCACAGAACGAAAGGACCAGCTGACCGAGCCAGCCATTTCAGACAGGCCCAAGCCCGCAGGGCTAAGCAGCTCCTGGCTGCACCCTGTTACCTTTTCTAAACTGACCATTTTCCACACCTCACGTACACTAACCCCCTCGTGTCCTACACTCCTAACTACAAAGATGATGAACAGGAATATACATTCATATTAAAAACACCCATGCCCTGTCCCGACGTTGAGCCAATGCCAACACATCAGACAGCCATAATAATATTTATGTATGTTCTTACATCCGAGAAGTAGATGTTATATATCTTAGAAGTTAAAACACCCACGTTTGTCCCTAGACCTCTTATATCATTTTCCATGACGAGTATAGATATATGTAACCCGTGCTCAGTCGCCCCTTGCATTGTTCCTCTAGTAACTAAGTCTATAATTGTTATGCCCTGTTTTTCTACAGGTTTAACTTGGGTAATGTGAGTTCTAATTGACTGGGTATAGAAGGCTGCATGCACAATACAAGATATGAGGAATAGAGAACACAAAGAAACACACGGTAGCAAGTTACACGATCACGTTTATTAATATACCACTGCAGAATACTTGGGTAAGACAATATAATAGAATGGAACAACACTAGCATAAGTGGATCTGGATGGAGCCTAGTCTCCCACTTCCAACGTTCAGGTATTAATCTTCTGATCACTGGCTTTGATTTAACAGGTTTATATACCGAAGACCATCATGTTACTTGTAGATTCCTATTCACTGTTAGATTTATTACTGGTAGCTCTGGTGCACAAGTAGTAGTTCACAGACTAGATTAGACACGCGTATTTTAGAGCACGGGAATTCTATTGTAACCTCAGAGGGGTACTGATCTCAGTTTTATATCCTTGTTTCAGAAATACATAGAACGCAAATCAGTGGGCGAACGTTAGATATCACTAGAGTTTTAATATCTGAATAAGGTAATTACGAGAGTCAAGGTCGCCTGTTAATTAATGAGCACTGATCGCTTAGTACGTCCCAAATGGAATGGTTAAGTCTGTATTACACTGGGCAAGGTCTTAGCCACTTCGTAGAAATATTTAATTAGTGAAATCTCTAAACAGCACAGTAAGATGTAGTACTGCTAAAGAGAATCTTGGGTAGTATCTGATGGGTCTGGTCCTGGTTATCTTGCGTCCATGATGTTGGGGGCTAACGACTGGTTCCGCGGCCGTCCAGGGTGTCCATATGTGTGAAGTTCTTAAATACGTGGGCAGGTCCTTCCATCCAAATCTGCCACGGAGTCTGCCGGTTCTGGGATCTCACTCCGGAACAACACAAGGGCAGAGCTAGAGGTTAACTGCAGGGTAGTGACCCCTGGTTGGTGTCTACTGTCTAGCTTTCAACTGATTTGACTGGGGGCGGGAGTTAGATTTATAGGCTCGGTTCTGGACCCTGTAGACAGTAGGGATCTAGAGTCTTATGAACTTAATTGAGCTCTCAATAGAAATGGAGACTAGGTAAGATGGTATTTACTGTTGTGGCACAGGGCTATAGGAAAGCCTTTATATTTCATATAACTGAGCCTTAGTAAGAGGTACTATTTTGGCTATACTGGACGTATTTAGGGGAGAGAGACTGGATCTACTTTGCGAGGAGGATGGGGACAGCTGTGATAGGAACGTCTCTCTAGATTGTTCAATCTTCATTCTAATGGTATATCTGAGGTGCTAATTTAGTGATCAGAGCATGCAAGAAAGGTAAATGGTTTATTGTGAGTTAATAGAGGTTAGTAAAGGTGTTAGTCATTCATGGTTAGTTCATTGATAGGAAGAATTCCTGTGCTACCTGGCAATGACTCGAAAGTCAAAACAGGGGCCAGGTATACCTCCGCGGGGGTGGGGGTCTCCCTCCTCGGGTGGGCCAAAAGGGGGAGCTGGGCGCACTCTCTCTGTGATCGTCGTCCGGCGGCTGTGGCTAGGGGCTTGCCATATCACCAGTGTTTATAATAACCCTCTGTGTATGAGACAGATGTGGGTGTCTTTAATACCAAAACCGAAGGTGCCTTAGCTAGCTGGTTTTACTCGGCTGGTTGTTAATTGTAGAGTTTGCTGGATGTGGTGGAGACTGGGTTGCTAACTCTGCCACATTTATCTGGAAGTATGGCAATAGAAGTTAGTAACTGGCGGGGCGGCTAGCCTCGCACCGACGACCATTGGGTGCAGGGTTGTGAATGTGTTGTAAGAGAATAGATGGCATGCAAGGGGCTAGTAAAGTTCTAATGTTGTTCTGGCCTACTAAGTGAAGGTAGGCTGGATAGGAGTATATATATAAAAGGTTGGAGAGCGTTAGCAACGGACAATTCAAGGATCTTCAAGAGGTATGAGAGAGAGGCTAGGTCGGACAAGAGTCGAGAAGCGCGGGAATTCTTACTGAGAGGGGGGGAGAGTTCAAGGGCTACAGGGAAATTTTGCCCCTAAGGTCCCTGGGCGTGGGGGTGGCATTAGGCTACACTTGATATGGAAAGTTTGAAAAGGCAGTAGAATACGTTAGCCAAAATATGCTACCGGGGAATGCAACTATGGGGTGGTATATGAGTCTGGAAAAGATAGAGTTATGTGATCAGTCCGAGGGTTATGGATACTATTAGTTGGTCCTGGGAACTGCGTTTTCTATTAAATATAAATATAAATACCAACAAAAGCGGCAGTTCGTAGGGGTACTTAGTTATTGTTTCGGGGTACTTATGACAGATACTGGTAACCAGGTTATCTTATACAATCTCTGGTTGGGGTAAGAGGTGTAAGACACGAAGTAAATTGGCGTAGTGTGGGCTGTGGATACGAAGGAGGCAAGGGGAAGACGTATGACAATTGTGGAAAGTAAATGGAAAAAGGTGAACACAATGGCGGATAAAAATACTTAACCTAAGGATTGCATACATAGATTTATGGGGCGATGGGTCTTCATAAAGCTTAGTCTGGCAAGACAAGATGTTAGGGAATGTTAATATTAATACTTAGTTACTAGAGGAACAATGCAAGGGGCGACTGAGCACGGGTTACATATATCTATACTAGTCATGGAAAATGATATAAGAGGTCTAGGGACAATCGTGGGTGTTTTAACTTCTAAAATATATAACATCTACTTCTCGGATGCAAGAACATACATAGATATAATTATGGCTGTCTGATGTGTTGGCATTGGCTCAACGTCGGGACAGGGCATGGTTGTTTTTAATATGAATGTATATTCCTGTTCATCATCTTTGTAGCAAGGACAGTGCCGCTATGTCGTATCAATGCTGGTGGCAGTTAATATTATAGACTTAGTTACTAGAGGAACAATGCAAGGGGCGACTGAGCACGGGTTACATATATCTATACTCGTCATGGAAAATGATAGAAGAGGTCTAGGGACAATCGTGGGTGTTTTAACTTCTAAAAGATATATAAAATCTACTTCTCGGATGTAAGAACATACATAAATATTATGGCTGTCTGATGTGTTGGCATTGGCTCAACGTCGGGACAGGGCATGGTTGTTTTTAATATGAATGTATATTCCTGTTCATCATCTTTGTAGCAAGGACAGTGCCGCCATGTCGTATCAATGCTGGTGGCAGTTAATATTATAGACTTCGTTACTAGAGGAACAAATGCAAGGGGCGACTGGGCAGTGGGCACGGGTTACATATATCTGTACTAGTCATGGAAAATGATATAAGAGGTCTAGGAACAAACGTGGGTGTTTTAACTTCTAAGATATATATAAAATCTACTTCTCGGATGTAAGAACATACATAAATATTATGGCTGTCTGATGTGTTGGCATTGGCTCAACGTCGGGACAGGGCATGGTTGTTTTTAATATGAATGTATATTCCTGTTCATCATCTTTGTAGTTAGGAGTGTAGGACACGAGGGGGTTAGTGTACGTGAGGTGTGGAAAAATGGTCAGTTTAGAAAAAGGAAAACTGGGTGTAGCCAAAAGCTGTTTAGCCCTGCGGGCTTGGGCCTGTCTGAATTGGCTGGCTCGGTCAGCTGGTCCTTTCGTTCTGTGGACCTTTCTTCCGGGTGTTTCTGTGCGGTGTTCGCTCGTGGCTTCTGTGGTGGGCTTCTTGTTCTGGGGCATTTTACTTCCCTCTCCTTCATTATAGGCTCGTCCTCGAGCCTCAAGGGTGAAGTAAAAAGAAGCATAGTCAGAAAAATGTAGGTTAACAAGAAAAGTAGTATGACTAAGGGAAAAAAAATATATATATATACAGTATATGGAAAACATGTAAATTTAAGTAAGGACAGATAATTAAGAACACCGGAAATTAAGAAAAGGTAAAGTGTTTAACAATGTATAAAGCAAATTTAAAAGATAGTCAGAAAAATGTAGGTAACAAGAATAGTATGACTAAGGAAAAAAAAAATAATATATACAGTATATGGAAAACATGTAAATTTATAGAATCATGCCCAATCGCTTAGGAATTGAAAACATTCAAAACAATTTAGTACAATAATATCCTCATCATCATCAGGGGGGGGGGGGGGGTATTTAGGGTCGCCGTTAGTCTGGGTGACGGTCTGGTAATAGGGGGTGGTGGTTCACTTTCACTTTGGAAGGGCGGGGTGGATATACCGTTAGTTCGTGTCGTTAGGAATGTGGGTCTGGGGGCGAGCTGGCCCGGGGACAGTTTTGGAGGGGGGGTCTAAGTGGTTTCGGTCGGGGGTAGTGATAGGGGGGTTTTAAAGATGAAACGGGCAGGTCGACTCGGGGTTGTTGTTGCGGAAGAGGTTGGTGCTGGGGAGGGGTTGAATTGTGTAGAGAGTTGTGGTCGTGAGTGGGGTTTGGGGAAGGGTGAGTAAGGCTGAAGGTTGAGTGTTTACTATGATCGGGTGGTTTGGAAGTTTGGTGTGTGGGGATTTGATAGGGAGATGGTGGGGGGGGGGGTCTGGGCAGGCAGGGTTGTGGTTTGAGAGGGGTTGAATTTAGACTGATTTTATTTCCGGGAGAGACATGGATGGGATTTCGAGGAGTGGTTGAAGTTGAGAGGTTGATTATGTTGTTTGGGGCGAGAGAGAGAGTATTTTGGAGTTTAGCCAAGGTGGAAAAGGTTTTGTGGTTGGATTGGAATGGGAGTGGTATTTCGTCGAGCGGGATCTTTGGGGGGGAATTTGGGGCGGGTGGGGGTAACGGTGAAGAGGGGGAGGTTGAAAGTTCAGCTGGGCTCATGATGGTGGGGGACCGACTGGTGAGCAGGTGTTCGGTACGCATGAGGGGGGGGAAATCACTTTGGTGGGAGTCACGCGTGAGGGGGGGATTAACGGCGCGTGTGGGAGGATCAGAGTGGTGGGGTGTGTCGGTGGCAGTAACGGTTTGCTTAGAGGTTATCTGGGGTTGGTGAGTTTGTCTGTCATGAGGGGGTGAGTCAAGTGTGGGGTTCTGAAGTTTATTAGGGGTGTGAATTGTGGGGGGGTGGAAGGGAGCTACTGACGGAAAACTGTCACAAGGGAGATTTTGTTGGTGGGGGAATAGCGGAGTATTTCTGGGGGAAGGGGGGGAACATGGTTGGGTCCCTAGGTCGTCACGCGTGAGGGGAGGATTAACGGCGCGTGTGGGAGGATCAGAGGGGTGGGGTGTGTCGGTGGCAGTGACGGTTTGGTTAGAGGTTATCTGGGGTTGGTGGGTTTGTCTGTCATGAGGGGGTGAGTCAAGTGTGGGGTTTTGAAGTTTATTAGGGGTGTGAATTGTGGGGGGGTGGAAGGGAGGTACTGACGGAAAACCGTCACAAGGGAGATTTTGTTGGTGGGGGAATAGCTGAGTATTTCTGGGGGAAGGGGGGGAACATAGTTGGGTCCCTAGGTCGTCACGTGTGAGGGGAGGATTAACGGTGTGTGTGGGAGGGTCAGGGTGGTGAGAGGTGAGCGAGTTAGGAAACGGGATTTGTTGGGGGGACTGCGGCGGGTTGGTGGGGGAAGAGTTAGGTGTAGAACAGGGGTTATTGGTAGAGGACTGATGTATGGATTTGGAGTTTTTAACAGGACGAATTTTGGGAATCTTCTTGGTGGCAGTCTCGGTCTGGTTAGAGGTTATCTGGGACTGGCGAGTTCGTTTGACATGAGAGGGCGAGTCGAGTGTGGGGTTTCGACGTTTTCTTTTGACATGAGAGGGCGAGTCAAGTGTGGGGTTTCGACGTTTTCTAGGGGTATTAACTGTGTGGGGGTAGAAGGGAGCTACCGACTGAAAACTGTCACAAGCTACCGACTGAAACTTGTCACAAGGGAAATTTTGTTGGTGGGGGGATAGCTGAACATTTCTGGGGTCATGGGGAAAATATGTTGAGGGAGGCCTACATGGGTAGGCATAGCTAGAATACGGAGTTTGTTGGGGGGGCTGTGGAGGGTTGGTGGGGGAAGAGTTAGGGATGGTCAGAGAGGATAGAGGCAAGGAAGAGTGCACTGGGGTTGGACTTTCACCGGAAGTCATTTTGGAAGGGTGCACGGAGTCTTGGATAGGGGCTGAAGGGTTGGATAGGGGATTCATCGAACTGCGTAGGCATTCTTCTCTGATGGAGAGCATATGTTCTTCGAATAAGCCATACGGGTCGAGATGGGCGGTGATGTGGGGTGGGAGGATGTTTAACAAAGCGGTGAATAAGAGTTCATTTTGTTGGTCGTAATCTTCATAGCTATACGTGGTCCTCACGTATCTGTAGAGTTGTATGAGGGTCACATTTATATCCCCTTCATACTTGATCTCGTCGACTTTTATTATTTTGGGGGCGACGGGGGAACCCAAAAGTGGATCTAAGGTCCGGATCACGAAGGATCGAAACTGGTTCCAGGTACTCTCTGGCGTATTCTGTGCCACCATTTGGTGGATAAATTCTTTAAAGGTAGGCTTATCAACAAGTTGGGAAACGGCTTCTCCCAACTGTATAATATGCAAAATTCCCCAGGCGATTTTTTCGCGGTCATTATAAAATACCACATCGTATACTGGCTTTATTATGTCTAAGTAACTGGTTATATCATACGTGTTTAAATCATACTTGGGAATATGTGCGAGTGGCTGAAGATTTCGACCTGTTGCCATGCTTCTACTGTTCCAAACTTGCAGTGTAATGCAACCTTTTATCCGAATCAAGAACCACCGCTGCCGCCAATGTTATGCCCTGTTTTTCTACAGGTTTAACTTGGGTAATGTGAGTTCTAATTGACTGGGTATAGAAGGCTGCATGCACAATACAAGATATGAGGAATAGAGAACACAAAGAAACACACGGTAGCAAGTTACACGATCACGTTTATTAATATACCACTGCAGAATACTTGGGTAAGACAATATAATAGAATGGAACAACACTAGCATAAGTGGATCTGGATGGAGCCTAGTCTCCCACTTCCAACGTTCAGGTATTAATCTTCTGATCACTGGCTTTGATTTAACAGGTTTATATACCGAAGACCATCATGTTACTTGTAGATTCCTATTCACTGTTAGATTTATTACTGGTAGCTCTGGTGCACAAGTAGTAGTTCACAGACTAGATTAGACACGCGTATTTTAGAGCACGGGAATTCTATTGTAACCTCAGAGGGGTACTGATCTCAGTTTTATATCCTTGTTTCAGAAATACATAGAACGCAAATCAGTGGGCGAACGTTAGATATCACTAGAGTTTTAATATCTGAATAAGGTAATTACGAGAGTCAAGGTCGCCTGTTAATTAATGAGCACTGATCGCTTAGTACGTCCCAAATGGAATGGTTAAGTCTGTATTACACTGGGCAAGGTCTTAGCCACTTCGTAGAAATATTTAATTAGTGAAATCTCTAAACAGCACAGTAAGATGTAGTACTGCTAAAGAGAATCTTGGGTAGTATCTGATGGGTCTGGTCCTGGTTATCTTGCGTCCATGATGTTGGGGGCTAACGACTGGTTCCGCGGCCGTCCAGGGTGTCCATATGTGTGAAGTTCTTAAATACGTGGGCAGGTCCTTCCATCCAATTCTGCCACGGAGTCTGCCGGTTCTGGGATCTCACTCCGGAACAACACAAGGGCAGAGCTAGAGGTTAACTGCAGGGTAGTGACCCCTGGTTGGTGTCTACTGTCTAGCTTTCAACTGATTTGACTGGGGGCGGGAGTTAGATTTATAGGCTCGGTTCTGGACCCTGTAGACAGTAGGGATCTAGAGTCTTATGAACTTAATTGAGCTCTCAATAGAAATGGAGACTAGGTAAGATGGTATTTACTGTTGTGGCACAGGGCTATAGGAAAGCCTTTATATTTCATATAACTGAGCCTTAGTAAGAGGTACTATTTTGGCTATACTGGACGTATTTAGGGGAGAGAGACTGGATCTACTTTGCGAGGAGGATGGGGACAGCTGTGATAGGAACGTCTCTCTAGATTGTTCAATCTTCATTCTATGGTATATCTGAGGTGCTAATTTAGTGATCAGAGCATGCAAGAAAGGTAAATGGTTTATTGTGAGTTAATAGAGGTTAGTAAAGGTGTTAGTCATTCATGGTTAGTTCATTGATAGGAAGAATTCCTGTGCTACCTGGCAATGACTCGAAAGTCAAAACAGGGGCCAGGTATACCTCCGCGGGGGTGGGGGTCTCCCTCCTCGGGTGGGCCAAAAGGGGGAGCTGGGCGCACTCTCTCTGTGATCGTCGTCCGGCGGCTGTGGCTAGGGGCTTGCCATATCACCAGTGTTTATAATAACCCTCTGTGTATGAGACAGATGTGGGTGTCTTTAATACCAAAACCGAAGGTGCCTTAGCTAGCTGGTTTTACTCGGCTGGTTGTTAATTGTAGAGTTTGCTGGATGTGGTGGAGACTGGGTTGCTAACTCTGCCACATTTATCTGGAAGTATGGCAATAGAAGTTAGTAACTGGCGGGGCGGCTAGCCTCGCACCGACGACCATTGGGTGCAGGGTTGTGAATGTGTTGTAAGAGAATAGATGGCATGCAAGGGGCTAGTAAAGTTCTAATGTTGTTCTGGCCTACTAAGTGAAGGTAGGCTGGATAGGAGTATATATATAAAAGGTTGGAGAGCGTTAGCAACGGACAATTCAAGGATCTTCAAGAGGTATGAGAGAGAGGCTAGGTCGGACAAGAGTCGAGAAGCGCGGGAATTCTTACTGAGAGGGGGGGAGAGTTCAAGGGCTACAGGGAAATTTTGCCCCTAAGGTCCCTGGGCGTGGGGGTGGCATTAGGCTACACTTGATATGGAAAGTTTGAAAAGGCAGTAGAATACGTTAGCCAAAATATGCTACCGGGGAATGCAACTATGGGGTGGTATATGAGTCTGGAAAAGATAGAGTTATGTGATCAGTCCGAGGGTTATGGATACTATTAGTTGGTCCTGGGAACTGCGTTTTCTATTAAATATAAATATAAATACCAACAAAAGCGGCAGTTCGTAGGGGTACTTAGTTATTGTTTCGGGGTACTTATGACAGATACTGGTAACCAGGTTATCTTATACAATCTCTGGTTGGGGTAAGAGGTGTAAGACACGAAGTAAATTGGCGTAGTGTGGGCTGTGGATACGAAGGAGGCAAGGGGAAGACGTATGACAATTGTGGAAAGTAAATGGAAAAAGGTGAACACAATGGCGGATAAAAATACTTAACCTAAGGATTGCATACATAGATTTATGGGGCGATGGGTCTTCATAAAGCTTAGTCTGGCAAGACAAGATGTTAGGGAATGTTAATATTAATACTTAGTTACTAGAGGAACAATGCAAGGGGCGACTGAGCACGGGTTACATATATCTATACTAGTCATGGAAAATGATATAAGAGGTCTAGGGACAATCGTGGGTGTTTTAACTTCTAAAATATATAACATCTACTTCTCGGATGCAAGAACATACATAGATATAATTATGGCTGTCTGATGTGTTGGCATTGGCTCAACGTCGGGACAGGGCATGGTTGTTTTTAATATGAATGTATATTCCTGTTCATCATCTTTGTAGCAAGGACAGTGCCGCTATGTCGTATCAATGCTGGTGGCAGTTAATATTATAGACTTAGTTACTAGAGGAACAATGCAAGGGGCGACTGAGCACGGGTTACATATATCTATACTCGTCATGGAAAATGATAGAAGAGGTCTAGGGACAATCGTGGGTGTTTTAACTTCTAAAAGATATATAAAATCTACTTCTCGGATGTAAGAACATACATAAATATTATGGCTGTCTGATGTGTTGGCATTGGCTCAACGTCGGGACAGGGCATGGTTGTTTTTAATATGAATGTATATTCCTGTTCATCATCTTTGTAGCAAGGACAGTGCCGCCATGTCGTATCAATGCTGGTGGCAGTTAATATTATAGACTTCGTTACTAGAGGAACAAATGCAAGGGGCGACTGGGCAGTGGGCACGGGTTACATATATCTGTACTAGTCATGGAAAATGATATAAGAGGTCTAGGAACAAACGTGGGTGTTTTAACTTCTAAGATATATATAAAATCTACTTCTCGGATGTAAGAACATACATAAATATTATGGCTGTCTGATGTGTTGGCATTGGCTCAACATCGGGACAGGGCATGGTTGTTTTTAATATGAATGTATATTCCTGTTCATCATCTTTGTAGTTAGGAGTGTAGGACACGAGGGGGTTAGTGTACGTGAGGTGTGGAAAAATGGTCAGTTTAGAAAAAGGAAAACTGGGTGTAGCCAAAAGCTGTTTAGCCCTGCGGGCTTGGGCCTGTCTGAATTGGCTGGCTCGGTCAGCTGGTCCTTTCGTTCTGTGGACCTTTCTTCCGGGTGTTTCTGTGCGGTGTTCGCTCGTGGCTTCTGTGGTGGGCTTCTTGTTCTGGGGCATTTTAATAATATTAACTGCCACCAGCATTGATACGACATAGCGGCACTGTCCTTGCTACAAAGATGATGAACAGGAATATACATTCATATTAAAAACACCCATGCCCTGTCCCGACGTTGAGCCAATGCCAACACATCAGACAGCCATAATTATATCTATGTATGTTCTTGCATCCGAGAAGTAGATGTTATATATCTTAGAAGTTAAAACACCCACGTTTGCCCCTAGACCTCGTATATCATTTTCCATGAAGAGTATAGATATATGTAACCCGTGCTCAGTCGCCCCTTGCATTGTTCCTCTAGTAACTAAGTCTATAATATTAACTGCCACCAGCATTGATACGACATAGCGGCACTGTCCTTGCTACAAAGATGATGAACAGGAATATACATTCATATTAAAAACACCCATGCCCTGTCCCGACGTTGAGCCAATGCCAACACATCAGACAGCCATAATTATATCTATGTATGTTCTTGCATCCGAGAAGTAGATGTTATATATCTTAGAAGTTAAAACACCCACGTTTGCCCCTAGACCTCGTATATCATTTTCCATGAAGAGTATAGATATATGTAACCCGTGCTCAGTCGCCCCTTGCATTGTTCCTCTAGTAACTAAGTCTATAATATTAACTGCCACCAGCATTGATGCGACATAGCGGCACTGTCCTTGTGTCGTAATGTGCCTAGTACAGATCAACCAGGTTTCATCACCTTATTAGGACGACGACTATAATGTCATCGTTCATCGATGTATGCAATCCTTAGGTTAAGTATTTTTATCCGCCATTGTGTTCACCTTTTTCCATTTACTTTCCACAATTGTCATACGTCTTCCCCTTGCCTCCTTCGTATCCACAGCCCACACTACGCCAATTTACTTCGTGTCTTACACCTCTTACCCCAACCAGAGATTGTATAAGATAACCTGGTTACCAGTATCTGTCATAAGTACCCCGAAACAATAACTAAGTACCCCTACGAACTGCCGCTGTTGTTGGTATTTATATTTATATTTAATAGAAAATGCAGTTCCCAGGGCCAACTAATAGTATCCATAACCCTCGGACTGATCACATAACTCTATCTTTTCCAGACTCGTATACCACACCATAGTTGCATTCCCCGGTAGCATATTTTGACTAACGTATTCTACTGCCTTTTCAAACTTCCATATCAATTGTAGCCTAATGCCACCCCCACGCCCAGGGACCTTAGGGGCAAAATTTCCCTGTAGCCCTTGAACTCTCCCCACCTCTCATTAAGAATTCCCGCGCTTCTCGACTCTTGTCCGACCTAGCCTCTCTCTCATACCTCTTGAAGATCCTTGAATTGTCCGTTGCTAACGCTCTCCAACCTTTTATATATATACTCCTATCAAGCCTACCTTCACTTAGTAGGCCAGAACAACATTAGAACTTTACTAGCCCCTTGCATGCCATCTATTCTCTTACAACACATTCACAACCCTGCACCCAATGGTCGTCGGTGCGAGGCTAGCCACCCCGCCAGTAACTAACTTCTATTGCCATACTTCCAGATAAATGTGGCAGAGTTAGCAACCCAGTCTCCACCACATCCAGCAAACCCTACAATTAACAACCAGCCGAGTAAAACCAGCTAGCTAAGGCACCTTCGGTTTTGGTATTAAAGACACCCACATCTGTCTCATACACAGAGGGTTATTACAAACACTGGTGATATGGCAAGCCCCTAGCCACAGCCGCCGGACGACTATCACAGAGAGAGGGCGCCCAGCTCCCCCTTTTTGCCCACCCGAGGAGGGAGACCCCCACCCCCCGCGGAGGTATACCTGGCCCCTGTTTTGACTTTCGAGTCATTGTCAGGTAGCACAGGAATTCTTCCTATCAATGAACTAACCATGAATGACTAACACCTTTACTAACCTCTATTAACTCACAATAAACCATTTACCTTTCTTGCATGCTCTGATCACTAAATTAGCACCTCAGCTATACCATAGAATGAAGATTGAACAATCTAGAGAGACGCTCCTATCACAGCTGTCCCCATCCTCCTCGCAAAGTAGATCCAGTCTCTCTCCCCTAAATACGTCCAGTATAGCCAAAATAGTACCTCTTACTAAGGCTCAGTTATATGAAAATATAAAGGCTTCCTATAGCCCTGTGCCACAACAGTAAATACCATCTTACCTAGTCTCCATTTCTATTGAGAGCTCAATTAAGTCCATAAGACTCGAGATCCCTACTGTCTACAGGGTCCAGAACCGAGCCTATAAATCTAACTCCCGCCCCCAGTCAAATCAGTTGAAAGCTAGACACCAACCAGTGGTCACTACCCTGCAGTTTACCTCTAGCTCTGCCTTGTGTTGTTCCGGAGTTGAGAGATTCCAGATCCGGCAGACTCCGTGGCAGAGAAGACTGATAGAAGCATCTGTCCATGTACAAGTCCTTACGTGCACCTTATAACCTTCACACAAATTCGTGGGTATATAAGTGTGTAGCCAGCAACGATCATCAAGAGATCCGACTTGAGAACTTCCTACATTTTGGACCATCTGGACGGCCGAGGAACCAGTCGTTAGCCCCCAACATCACCGGAAGCAAGATAACCAGGACCAGATCTACCCATACTATTCAAGATTCATGTTGCTAGTACTAAGTGTTATAGTACTAGCTTGATACTCACTTATTAACTTTCTATAAAGTGGCTAAGACCTTGTCCAGTGTAATTCATATTTAACCATTCCATTTGTGACGTACTAAGCGATCAGTGCTCTTTAATTAACAGGCGACCTTGACTCTCGTAATTACCTTATTCAGATATTAAAACTCTAGTGATATCTAACGTTCGCCCACTGATTTGTGTTCTACGTATTTCTGCCTCAAGAATATAAAACTTAGTTCAGTACCCCCATGAGGTTACTAGAGATTTCCGTGTTCTACAATATACGCGTGTCTAATCCTAACTGTGAGCTGCTACTTGGGCACGCGACCAGCCAGCAAGAGGTCAAATCAGTGACATTGAATTATACGAATATATTGAGGTCTTCCAGTAAAATAAAAACTTGCTAATTAAACCCGTGATCAGAAGAATATACCTGAACGTTGGAAGTGGGAGACTAGGCTCCATCCAGATCCGCTAATGCTAGCAGTTCCCTTCTATCATTTGTTTTGTGCGAATATAACTATCTTTCTATGCTCTTTATTTCTTTACTTAAATAAACGTAAACTTGTGTCGTGTTACCGTGTGTTTATTTTGTGTTCTCTATTCCTCATACCTTGTATTGTGCATGCAGCCTTCTATACCCAGTCATTCAGAACTCACATTACCCAAGTTAAACCTGTAGAAAAACAGGACGTAACAGTATGGATGAAAAGATAGTTGAAAAGTATGGATATTATTTATGTTATGCCCTGTTTTTCTACAGGTTTAACTTGGGTAATGTGAGTTCTAATTGACTGGGTATATAAGGCTGCATGCACAATACAAGATATGAGGAATAGAGAACACAAAGAAACACATGGTAGCAAGTTACACGATCACGTTTATTGATATACCACTGCAGAATACTTGTGTAAGACAATATAATATAATCGAACAACACTAGCATAAGTGGATCTGGATGGAGCCTAGTCTCCCACTTCCAACGTTCAGGTATTAATCTTCTGATCACTGGCTTTAATTTAACAGGTTTATATACCGAAGACCATCAATGTTACTTATAGAATCATATTCACTGTTAGATTTATTACTGGTAGCTCTGGTGCACAAGTCGTAGTTCACAGACTAGATTAGACACGCGTATTTTAGAGCACGGGAATTCTAGTAACCTCAGGGGGTACTGATCTAAGTTTTATATTCTTGTCTCAGAAATACATAGAACGCAAATCAGTGGGCGAACCTTCAGATATCACTAGGGTTTCCTTCTAGGTAATAATATCTGGGCATATGGTTGATTACGAGAGTTAGTATCGCCTGTTAAATGATGAACACTGATATGCTTAGCACTTCCTAATTGAATGGTTATATGAATTATACTGGGGCAAAGAGATAGCCACTTTGTAGAAATATTAATTAGTGAATCTCTAAACAGCACAGTAATATGTAGTACTGCTAAAGGGAATCTTGGGTAGTATCTGATGGGTCTGGTCCTGGTTATCTTGCGTCCATGATGTTGGGGGCTAACGACTGGTTCCGTGGCCATACAGGGGGCCCATATGTGTGAAGTTCTCAAATACGTTGGCAGGTCCTTCTATCCAAATCTGCCACGGAGTCTGCCAGCTCTGGAATCTCACTCCGGAACAACACAAGGGCAGAGCTAGAAGTTAACTGCAGGGTAGTGACCCCTGGTTCGTGTCTAGCTTTCAACTGATTTGACTGGGGGCGGGAGCTAGATTTATAGGCTCGGTTCTGGACCCTGTAGACAGTAGGGATCTCGAGTCTTATGGACTTATTTGAGCTCTCAATAGATATGGGGACTAGGTAAGATGGTATTTACTGTTGTGGCACATGGCTATAGGAAGCCTTTATATTTTCATATAACTGAGCCTTAGTAAGAGGTACTATTTTGGCTATACTGGAAGTATTTAGGGGAGAGAGACTGGATCTACTTTGCGAGGAGGATGGGAACAGCTGTGATAGGAGCGTCTCTCTTAGATTGTTCAATCTTCATTCTATGGTATAGCTGAGGTGCTAATTTAGTGATCAGAGCATGCAAGAAAGGTAAATGGTTTATTGTGAGTTAATAGAGGTTAGTAAAGGTGTTAGTCATGCATGGTTAGTTCATTGATAGGAAGAATTCCTGTGCTACCTGGCAATGACTCGGAAGTCAAAACAGGGGCCAGGTATACCTCCGCGGGGGTGGGGGTCTCCCTCCTCGGCTGGGCAAAAAGGGGGAGCTGGGCGCCCTCTCTCTGTGATAGTCGTCCGGCGGCTGTGGCTAGGGGCTTGCCATATCACCAGTGTTCGTAATAATCCTCTGTGTATGAGACAGATGTGGGTGTCCTTAATACCAAAACCGAAGGTGCCTTGGCTAGCTGGTTTTACTCGGCTGGTTGTTAATTGTAGGGTTTGCTGGATGTGGTGGAGACTGGGTTGCTAACTCTGCCACATTTATCTGGAAGTATGGCAATATAAGTTAGTTACTGGCGAGGCGGCTAGCCTCGCACCGACGACCATTGGGTGCAGGGTTGTGAATGTGTTGTAAGAGAATAGATGGCATGCAAGGGGCTAGTAAAGTTCTAATGTTGTTCTGGCCTACTAAGTCAAGGTAGGCTGGATAGGAGTATATAATTATATAAAAGGTTGGAGAGCATTAGCAACGGACAATTCGAGGATCTTCAAGAGGTATGAGAGAGAGGCTAGGTCGGACAAGAGTAGAGAAGTGCGGGGTCTTATAATGAGAGGGGAGGAGTGCAGGGGGCTATAGGGGAATTTGACCCTAAGGTCTCTGGGCGTGGGGGTGGCATTAGGCTGCAGTTGATATGGAAGTTTGAAAAGGCAGTAGAATACGTTAGCCAAATGCTACCGGGGAATGCAACTATGGGGTGGTATATGAGTCTGGAAAAGATAGAGTTATGTGATCAGTCCGACGGGTTATGGATACTATTAGTTGGCCCTGGGAACTGCGTTTTCTATTAAATATAAATATACCAACAACAGCGGCAGTTCGTAGGGGTACTTAGTTATTGTTTCGGGGTACTTATGACAGATACTGGTAACCAGGTTATCTTATACAATCTCTGGTTGGGGTAAGAGGTGTATGACACGAAGTAAATTGGCGTAGTGTGGACTGTGGATACGAAGGAGGCAAGGGGAAGACGTATGACAATTGTGGAAAAGTAAATGGAAAAAGGTGAACACAATGGCGGATAAAAATACTTAACCTAAGGATTGAATACATAGATTTATGGGGCGATGGGTCTTCAGAAGCTTAGTCTGGCAAGACAAGATGTTAGGGAATGTTAATATTAATACTTAAACTAAGGATTGCATACATCGATGAACGATGACATTATAGTCGTCATCCTAATAAGGTGATGAAACCTGGTTGATCTGTACTTGGCACAATACGACACAAGGACAGTGCCGCTATGTCGTATCAATGCTGGTGGCAGTTAATATTATAGACTTAGTTACTAGAGGAACAATGCAAGGGGCTACTGAGCACGGGTTACATATATCTATACTCGTCATGGGAAATGATATACGAGGTCTAGGGACAAGCGTGGGTGTTTTAACTACTAAGATATATAACATCTACTTCTCGGATGTAAGAACATACATAGATATAATTATGGCTGTCTGATGTGTTGGCATTGGCTCAACGTCGGGACAGGGCATGGGTGTTTTTAATATGAATGTATATTCCTGTTCATCATCTTTGTAGTTAGGAGTGTAGGACACGAGGGGGGTAGTGTACGTGAGGTGTGGAAAATGGTCAGTTTAGAAAAGGTAAATGGGTGCGGCCTGGAGCTGCTTAGCCCTGCGGGCTTGGGCCTGTCTGAAATGGCTGGCTCGGTCAGCTGGTCCTTTCGTTCTGTGGACCTTTCCTTTGGGTGTTTCTGTGTGGTGTTCGTTCGTGGCTTCTGTGGTGGGCTTCTCGTTCTGGGGCATTTTACTTCCCTCTCCTTCATTATAGGCTCGTCCTCGAACCTCAAGGGTGAAGTAAAAAGCAGCATAGTCAGAAAAGTGTAGGTTAACAAGAAAAGTAGTATGACTAAGGGAAAAAAAATATAATATATAGAATATGGAAAACATGTAAATTTATAGAATCATGCCCAATCGCTTAGGAATTGAAAACAATAAACACATTAAGTACAATAATATCCTCATCATCATCAGGGGGGGTTATTTAGGGTCGCCGTTAATCTGGGTGACGGTCTGGTAATAGGGGGTGGTGGTGGTTGTGGCTTTAACCTTGGGGTTTCACTTTCACTTTGGAAGGGCGGGGTGGATATACCGTTAGTTCTTGTCGTTAGGAATGTGGGTCTGGGGGCGAGCTGGCCCGGGGCCAGTTTTGGAGGGGGGTCTAAGTGGTTTCGGTCGGGGGTAGTGATAGGGGGATTTTAAAGATGAAATGGGCAGGTCGAGTCGGGGTTGTTGTTGCGGAAGAGGTTGGTGCTGGGGAGGGGTTGAATTGTGTAGAGAGTTGTGGTCGTGAGTGGGGTTTGGGGAAGGGTGAGAGGTTGAGAAGGTTGAGAGTTTACTATGATCTGGAGGTTTGGGGTGTGGGGATTTGATAGGGAGATGGTGGGGGGGGGGGTCTGGGCAGGCAGGGTTGTGGTTTGAGAGGGGTTGAATTTGGACTGATTTTATTTTCGGGAGAGAAATGGATGGGATTTCGAGGAATGGTTGAAGTTGAGAGGTTGATTATGTTGTTTGGGGCGAGAGAGAGAGTATTTTGGGGTTTAGCCAAGGTGGAAAAAGTTTTGTGGTTGGATTGGGATGGGAGTGGTATTTTGTCGAGCGGGATCTTTGGGGGTGGAATTTGGGGCGGGTGGGGTAACGGTGAAGAGGGGGGTAAGATAGGGGGAAAAAAGGAGGTAGGGGTTATGTACGGGGGTGATCGTTCGTTCGGAATGTGGTCGTGAGAGGTTAGGCTGGCAGGGTGGGAATTGGTGGAGGTTGAAAGTTTAGCTGGGCTCATGATGGTGGGGGACCGACTGGTGAGCAGGTGTTCCGTACTCATGAGGGGGGGGAAATCACTTTGGTGGGGGTCACGCGTGAGGGGGGGATTAACGGCGCGTGTGGGAGGATCAGAGTGGTGGGGTGTGTCGGTGGCAGTGACGGTTTGTTTAGAGGTTATCTGGGGTTGGTGGGTTTGTCTGTCATGAGGGGGTGAGTCAAGTGTGGGGTTTTGAAGTTTATTAGGGGTGTGAATTGTGGGGGGGGGGGGTGGAAGGGAGCTACTGACGGAAAACTGTCACAAGGGAAATTTTGTTGGTGGGGGAATAGCTGAGCATTTCTGGGGGAATGGGGGGAACATGGTTGGGTCCCTAGGTCGTCACGCGTGAGGGGAGGATTAACGGCGCGTGAGGGAGGATCAGAGTGGTGGGGTGTGTCGGTGGCAGTGACGGTTTGTTTAGAGGTTATATGGGATTGGTGGGTTTGTCTGTCATGAGGGGGTGAGTCAAGTGTGGGGTTTTGAAGTTTATTAGGGGTGTGAATTGTGGGGGGGTGGAAGGGAGCTACTGACGGAAAACTGTCACAAGGGAAATTTTGTTGGTGGGGAAATAGCTGAGCATTTCTGGGGGAAGGGGGGGAACATGGTTGGGTCCCTAGGTCGTCACGCGTGAGGGGAGGATTAACGGCGCGTGTGGGAGGGTCAGGGTGGTGAGAGGTGAGCGAGTTAGGAAACGGGATTTGTTGGGGGGACTGCGGCGGGTTGGTGGGGGAAGAGTTAGGTGTAGAACAGGGATTATTGGTAGAGGACTGATGTATTGATTTGGGGTTGTTAACAGGACGAATTTGGGGAATTTTCTTGGTGTCAGTCTCGGTCTGGTTAAAGGTTATGTGGGACTGGGGAGGATTAGTGGGGGCAGAGTTAGGCATAGGACATGGGTTATTGAGGGAGGAGTGATGTACTGATTTGGGGTTGTTAACAGGACGAGTTTGGGGAATTTTCTTGGTGGCAGTTTCGGTCTGGTTAGAGGTTATCTGGGACTGGTGAGTTTGTTTGACATGAGAGGGCGAGTCAAGTGTGGGGTTTCGAAGTTTTCTAGGGGTGTGAATTGTGTGGGGGTGGAAGGGAGCTACTGACTGAAAACTGTCACAAGCTACCGACGGAAAACTGTCACAAGGGAAATTTTGTTGGTGGGGGGATAGCTGAACATTTCTGGGGTCATGGGGAAAATATGTTGTGGTAGGCCTACATAGGTAGGCATAGCTAGAATACGGGGCTTGTTGGGGGGTGGCTGCGGAGGGTTGGTGGGGGAAGAGTTAGGTGTAGAACAGGGGTTATTGGTAGAGGACTGATGTATTGATTTGGGGTTGTTAACAGGACGAATTTTGGGAATCTTCTTGGTGGCAGTCACGGTCTGGTTAGAGGTTATCTGGGGTTGGTGGGTTTGTTTTCTGGGGTCATGGGGAAAATATGTTGTGGTAGGCCTACATAGGTAGGCATAGCTAGAATACGGGGCTTGTTGGGGGGGCTGCGGAGGGTTGGTGGGGGAAGAGTTAGGTGTAGAACAGGGGTTATTGGTAGAGGACTGATGTATTGATTTGGGGTTGTTAACCCGGGAGCTGCGGGGAGACTCTTAAGAGTTCCCCCGGCGGACTGCGGGAAGACTCTTGTGAGTAGGTAAAATTAAAAATCAACTTTTGACATCGAAATTTTTTTTTTTTTTTTTTTTTTTTTTTTTTTTTTGGACCCTGGGCCATGCAAAATCTCAGTCCTCTACCTCCCCTCCTTCCCCACTTTCCTCCTATCCTTCAGTTATCACCTATTTTCCCTATTATTCCCTTATTCTGAGGTATATTTTTGTGCTAACATTAGCGAGTTGCAAGCAGGGTGTTGTCATCACTGATGGCAAGCGAGTGCAAGAGAGAGAGAGAGAGTATCGATCGACTGTGTCTCAGTGGCCTTGGGGGAAATTGGCGGGAAAGTAGCTTGCCTCACCCATACATTATACAACTCGCGGGCTATATCTCCGATTTTGACCATCCAAACGCTGTTTTCACTCGTTTTATTGTTGTTTCAGGTTAATACCTTTATAATCAACCCATAATAGGCGCATATGGATAATTATTAATGCTATTAATGGTACAATGAATATTTTAGTGACGGAAACACCTCAAATACGTCAGCACAGGGGGACGTTTTCAATTACCCCCATGCGCACTTGTTAGGTTAACAGGACGAATTTTGGGAATCTTCTTGGTGGCAGTCACGGTCTGGTTAGCGGTTATCTGGGGTTGGTGGGTTTGTTTGACATGCATAGAAAAAGGATGGGGTTTATGGGGTAACACAATTGATGGAAGATGATCGTTGGTGGATGGCTGGGCAGGGGAAAATTTAGGGATGGTCAGAGAGGATAGAGGCAAGGAAGAGTGCACTGGTGTTGGACTTTCACCGGAAGTCATTTTGGAAGGGTGCACGGAGTCTTGGATAGGGGCTGAAGGGTTGGATAGGGGATTCATCGAACTGAGTAGGCATTCTTCTCTGATGGAGAGCATATGTTCTTCGAATAAGCCATACGGGTCGAGATGGGCGGTGATGTGGGGTGGGAGGATGTTTAATAATGCGGTGAATAAGAGTTCATTTTGTTGATCGTAATCTTCATAGCTATATGTGGTCCTCACGTATCTGTAGAGTTGGATGAGGGTCACATTTATATCCCCTTCATACTTGATCTCGTCGATTTGTATTATTTTGGGGGATATGAGGCAACCCAAAAGTGGCCCTAAGGTCCGGATCACAAGGGATCGAAACTGGTTCCAGGTACTCTCTGGCGTTACCTGTTTAGCAATTTGGGAAACGGCTTTTCCCAACTGCATAATGTGCGATAATGCAACGGCGATTTTTTCGCGGTCATTTTGAAGTGCCACATCTAACACTGGTTTTATTATGTCTAAGTAAGTGGCAATATCATACGTGTTTACATCATACTTGGGAATGTGTGTGAGTGACTGCCAATTTCGCGATGTTGCCATGCTTCTACTGTTCCAAACTTGCAGTGTAATGCAACCTTTTATCCGAATCAAGAACCACCGCTGCCGCCAATGTTATGCCCTGTTTTTCTACAGGTTTAACTTGGGTAATGTGAGTTCTAATTGACTGGGTATATAAGGCTGCATGCACAATACAAGATATGAGGAATAGAGAACACAAAGAAACACATGGTAGCAAGTTACACGATCACGTTTATTGATATTCCACTGCAGAATACTTGTGTAAGACAATATAATAGAATTGAACAACACTAGCATAAGTGGATCTGGATGGAGCCTAGTCTCCCACTTCCAACGTTCAGGTATTAATCTTCTGATCACTGGCTTTAATTTAACAGGTTTATATACCGAAGACCATCAATGTTACTTATAGAATCATATTCACTGTTAGATTTCTTACTGGTAGCTCTGGTGCACAAGTCGTAGTTCACAGACTAGATTAGACACGCGTATTTTAGAGCACGGGAATTCTAGTAACCTCAGGGGGTACTGATCTAAGTTTTATATTCTTGTCTCAGAAATACATAGAACGCAAATCAGTGGGCGAACCTTCAGATATCACTAGGGTTTCCTTCTAGGTAATAATATCTGGGCATATGGTTGATTACGAGACTTAGTATCGCCTGTTAAATGATGTACACTGATACGCTTAGCACTTCCTAATTGAATGGTTATATGAATTATACTGGGGCAAAGAGATAGCCACTTCGTAGAAATATTAATTAGTGAATCTCTAAACAGCACAGTAATATGTAGTACTGCTAAAGGGAATCTTGGGTAGTATCTGATGGGTCTGGTCCTGGTTATCTTGCGTCCATGATGTTGGGAGCTAACGACTGGTTCCGCGGCCGTCCAGGGGGCCCATATGTGTGAAGTTCTCAAATACGTGGGCAGGTTCTTCTATCCAAATCTGCCACGGAGTCTGCCGGCTCTGGAATCTCACTCCGGAACAACACAAGGGCAGAGCTAGAAGTTAACTGCAGGGTAGTGACCCCTGGTTGGTGTCTAGCTTTCAACTGATTTGACTGGGGGCGGGAGCTAGATTTATAGGCTCGGTTCTGGACCCTGTAGACAGTAGGGATCTCGAGTCTTATGGACTTATTTGAGCTCTCAATAGATATGGGGACTAGGTAAGATGGTATTTACTGTTGTGGCACATGGCTATAGGAAGCCTTTATATTTTCATATAACTGAGCCTTAGTAAGAGGTACTATTTTGGCTATACTGGAAGTATTTAGGGGAGAGAGACTGGATCTACTTTGCGAGGAGGATGGGGACAGCTGTGATAGGAGCGTCTCTCTTAGATTGTTCAATCTTCATTCTATGCTATAGCTGAGGTGCTAATTTAGTGATCAGAGCATGCAAGAAAGGTAAATGGTTTATTGTGAGTTAATATAGGTTAGTAAAGGTGTTAGTCATGCATGGTTAGTTCATTGATAGGAAGAATTCCTGTGCTACCTGGCAATGACTCGGAAGTCAAAACAGGGGCCAGGTATACCTCCGCGGGGGTGGGGGTCTCCCTCCTCGGGTGGGCAAAAAGGGGGAGCTGGGCGCCCTCTCTCTGTGATAGTCGTCCGGCGGCTGTGGCTAGGGGCTTGCCATATCACCAGTGTTCGTAATAATCCTCTGTGTATGAGACAGATGTGGGTGTCCTTAATACCAAAACCGAAGGTGCCTTAGCTAGCTGGTTTTACTCGGCTAGTTGTTAATTGTAGGGTTTGCTGGATGTGGTGGAGACTGGGTTGCTAACTCTGCCACATTTATCTGGAAGTATGGCAATAGAAGTTAGTTACTGGCGAGGCGGCTAGCCTCGCACCGACGACCATTGGGTGCAGGGTTGTGAACGGGTTGTAAGAGAATAGATGGCATGCAAGGGGCTAGTAAAGTTCTAATGTTGTTCTGGCCTACTAAGTCAAGGTAGGCTGGATAGGAGTATATAATTATATAAAAGGTTGGAGAGCATTAGAAACGGACAATTCGAGGATCTTCAAGAGGTATGAGAGAGAGGCTAGGTCGGACAAGAGTAGAGAAGTGCGGGGTCTTATAATGAGAGGGGAGGAGTGCAGGGGGCTATAGGGGAATTTGACCCTAAGGTCTCTGGGCGTGGGGGTGGCATTAGGCTGCAGTTGATATGGAAGTTTGAAAAGGCAGTAGAATACGTTAGCCAAATGCTACCGGGGAATGCAACTATGGGGTGGTATATGAGTCTGGAAAAGATAGAGTTATGTGATCAGTCCGAGGGGTTATGGATACTATTAGTTGGCCCTGGGAACTGCATTTTCTATTAAATATAAATATACCAACAACAGCGGCAGTTCGTAGGGGTACTTAGTTATTGTTTCGGGGTACTTATGACAGATACTGGTAACCAGGTTATCTTATACAATCTCTGGTTGGGGTAAGAGGTGTATGACATGAAGTAAATTGGCGTAGTGTGGACTGTGGATACGAAGGAGGCAAGGGGAAGACGTATGACAATTGTGGAAAAGTAAATGGAAAAAGGTGAACACAATGGCGGATAAAAATACTTAACCTAAGGATTGAATACATAGATTTATGGGGCGATGGGTCTTCAGAAGCTTAGTCTGGCAAGACAAGATGTTAGGGAATGTTAATATTAATACTTAAACTAAGGATTGCATACATCGATGAACGATGACATTATAGTCGTCGTCCTAATAAGGTGATGAAACCTGGTTGATCTGTACTTGGCACAATACGACACAAGGACAGTGCCGCTATGTCGTATCAATGCTGGTGGCAGTTAATATTATAGACTTAGTTACTAGAGGAACAATGCAAGGGGCTACTGAGCACGGGTTACATATATCTATACTCGTCATGGGAAATGATATACGAGGTCTAGGGACAAGCGTGGGTGTTTTAACTACTAAGATATATAACATCTACTTCTCGGATGTAAGAACATACATAGATATAATTATGGCTGTCTGATGTGTTGGCATTGGCTCAACGTCGGGACAGGGCATGGGTGTTTTTAATATGAATGTATATTCCTGTTCATCATCTTTGTAGTTAGGAGTGTAGGACACGAGGGGGGTAGTGTACGTGAGGTGTGGAAAATGGTCAGTTTAGAAAAGGTAAATGGGTGCGGCCTGGAGCTGCTTAGCCCTGCGGGCTTGGGCCTGTCTGAAATGGCTGGCTCGGTCAGCTGGTCCTTTCGTTCTGTGGACCTTTCCTTTGGGTGTTTCTGTGTGGTGTTCGTTCGTGGCTTCTGTGGTGGGCTTCTCGTTCTGGGGCATTTTAATTTACATAAAAATTACACTTTATACATCTATCCTTACATTCACACAATACAACATAATCATACAATACAAAATAATAATACTTATCTACAGAGAGATAGTTATACAAGGCAGGACAAACTCAGGATGACCCATGGTGAGGTCTTGGCGAAGCAGTATTGGGGTTGCGGGACATTTTCGAGCGCATTACACTGAATAATGAGCATGAGTCACGATTGCATAAATAATAAGAAAACCATGGGGACGGCCAGTTCACCTGAAGGTGGGCGATCAAATAATTTGAATGAATTACCGTTCCCAAAAACATCCTTATGTGATGTCTAGAAAGTAGAGAATATTATGCTAGGTCTCAGTGGGGTTTTTGTGGTTCTTTGGTCTTATCATCGTGTCAGAGTTGCAGCCTTTCCCCTTCCTCGAAGGATGTTGGAAGTGGGTCAACCAAACAGGGTTGTCCTCTCGTTAATTAGAATGCAATAACGGGTTTGTCGTCATCTCTTCCTTTCTATACTGTAGTTTCTATTTTCCACCTCGGGGGGGGGGGGGGGGGGCATACTCTCCTGACTCCTGAGTTAACACTTAACAGAGACTACTAGCCTACTAGGTTACTAGCCTAGGCCTATAATACAATTATACATAACACAGTCATGATATGACTGATAAGGAGCGATTCATTAGCGGCCACCCCATCTTGGGGATGCACTTATTATCTCATATAATAGTATATAATACTCAATAGTTATAAATTAAGATGACATAAAACATTGATAATAGTCACAAACTCACAATTCGCCATGGCCGGCCCGCTCACTCGCCGCCTTGTTGCCCATCACATCACTGTAACTCCTTTATCTCATCACTGTATTCCTTGAGACAGCTTTGCAGACTTCTCAAATATCAATAGTTTCACTCAATATCACAATAATTACGGTTTTGTTAGTATATCGTATGAAAATGTGTGAAAATGTGAGAGATTTCCACAACGTTTTTGTCTGAGTCGAGACTGAATATAACAAATAGGCTAGCTAGAGTTTATATTACGGAACTTTTATATTCTTTTCAGACTTTAACCCGTAAACGGCGGCAAAGCTTATAAGAGGTTTTACTGGGCGACGGCGGCAAAGCTCTTAAGAGGGAGGCCTAAAAAAAACATTTAAACAGCCCCAGTAGCACTAAACGTTTTTTTTTTTTTATTCCCTATACCTCATATCACTCCTCCACATCCCCTCCTTCCTCCCTTTCCCCTCCCCCTTCAATTATCACCTATTTTCCCTGTTATTCCCTAATTCGTTGGTATATTTTTGTGCTAACATTAGCAAACTGTGTGGAGGATGTGCTTACGTGCCTAGCGGGTGTGTTACACAACCGAGTGTGTGTATGAGTAGGCTCAGTGTGGCTTGAGGCCTCGTGGAGGGAGGGGTTGCCTCAATTTTCTCCATAATTCATGAATGGGCTGGTCCATCTATATTTGCGATTTTGACCAGAAAAATTATATTTTCACTTGTTTTATTGTTGTTACAGGTTACTATCTTCATAGTGAAGGTAAAATAGGCTCATATGAATAAGTAATAACGATATTTATCGTAAAATTACGATTATAGGCCTGAATGGAGCCAATATGCTCGCCCATGGGCAGCTAGTTCAATACCCCCCCCCCCCCCCCTCGCCTTTGCCGGGTTAATAGAAGCTCATGACAAAATATTATATTGGCATAACAATTTACGGTTATATTGTTCAATGTTCATATAATTTAATATTAAAGTTCAATAATATCATCAAAAATAAGATACAAAAATAATTTATACAACCCATATACTGTCTATATATGTGTATATCATGCCAGTTTACGACAATAATTTATAATTATAATTAGTTTATTTAGCCAATGTAGCTCATATTTTCACTAAGTACTTCAAGAACAAGACATATAATTTAATTATGTCGATATATATCTCAATAATAAGCATAATTAATAACGTTTAGTGGACGCAATTCCAGTCCCAGTCTTTGGGACTGGCTTAAGGAATCTTCGACTCACGAAAATTAGTTTTCCACACATATTTATATATATCTGCATGTTCAAGTACTTGATGGGAGTACTTACATTTCAAAAGAGACTTTGGTGTTTTGAGGAACACGTTGACAGCTTGTAATACTATGAAAACTCAATATTAGTGGAGATATATAAGCTCAAACTTTGCCTTCATCTACTATATGCTTTGAGACTGGCCTAAACATCGTTCAAGATAAGTTACGAAAAACCCATATATCGTTGTTGGTCAGTGATTAATCTTATCAAACTCTACATACAAGTGAGTACTAGTGTCTTAACCCGGGAACTGCGGGAAGACTCTTTAGAGTTCGGCCGGCGGACTGCGGGAAGACTCTCTGGAGTAAGTAAAACTAAAAATCAACTTTTTACATCGAAATTTTTTTTTTTTTTTATTTTATTTTTTTTTTTTTTTTTTGGCCCCTGGGCCATGCAAAATCTCAGTCCTCTACCTCCCCTCCTTCCCCACTTTCCTCCTATTCCTCAGTTATCACCTATTTTCCCTATTATTCCCTTATTCTGAGGTATATTTTCGTGCTAACATTAGCGAGTTGCAAGCAGGGTGTTGTCATCACTGATGGCCATCGAGTGCAAGAGAGAGAGAGAGAGTATCGATCGACTGTGTCTCAGTGGCCTTGGGGGAAATTGGCGGGAAAGCAGTTTGCCTCACCCATAGATTATACAACTCGCGGGCTATATCTCCGATTTTGACCATCCAAACGCTGTTTTCACTCGTTTTATTGTTGTTTCAGGTTAATACCTTTATAATCAACCCATAATAGGCGCATATGGATAATTATTAATGCTATTAATGGTACAATGAATATTTTAGTGACGAAAAACCTCAAATACGTCAGCACAGGGGGAGGTTTTCATTTACCCCCGTGCGCACTTCAGAGGTTAAGAATGATTTGAAGTAATATGTATATGATTTTATTCTCAATATAAGCATAACCAATGCTGTTTACTGAAAGTTCTTTCTTCCATTCCCAGTCAGAGTGGAGAGTACCTCCTGCAAATGAGTGTTTCAAATGTATTCATGATGATTAAATCGGAGATTGGGGGTATTGTTCTTTCAAGGAGAGATTGGAATTACTTTGAACAAATTGACAGGTTGATTATTATACCTTGAAAACTTATTATATATAGAGATATATAAGCTCAAAGTAATGTCTAAGCTACATTTCAATCTGAGACTGGCCAAAAAATCATTCAAGATAAGTAGTGAATACAATGTCTTTGTTTATAAGGGAATATATAATACTATCATCAATATCTACCTATAATATATAATACTATCATCAATATCTACCTATAATATATAATACTATCATCAATATCTACCTATAATATATAATACTATCATCAATATCTACCTATAATATATAATACTATCATCAATATCTACCTATAATATATAATACTATCATCAATATCTACCTATAATATATAATACTATCATCAATATCTACCTATAATATATAATACTATCATCAATATCTACCTATAATATATAATACTATCATCAATATCTACCTATAATATATAATACTATCATCAATATCTACCTATAATATATAATACTATCATCAATATCTACCTATAATATATAATACTATCATCAATATCTACCTATAATATATAATACTATCATCAATATCTACCTATAATATATAATACTATCATCAATATCTACCTATAATATATAATACTATCATCAATATCTACCTATAATATATAATACTACCATCAATATCTACCTATAATATATAATACTATCATCAATATCTACCTATAATATATAATACTATCATCAATATCTACCTATAATATATAATACTATCATCAATATCTACCTATAATATATAATACTATCATCAATATCTACCTATAATATATAATACTATCATCAATATCTACCTATAATATATAATACTATCATCAATATCTACCTATAATATATAATACTATCATCAATATC